>JAMPIV010012936.1:0-100775 GCA_024509875.1 Oreohelix idahoensis
ATGGTGTTGGTGTGGGGGGGTGCGATGCTAGGTAGGTTTTTTTGATGGGGGGATTGGGTAGTTTTCCTGGGGGTGATTGGGTGTCGTAACAGGTTGTGAGAGGGGGGGGGGGGGGGAGGGGGGGTGGGGGGGGTGGGTGGTTTTCGGGATAATGGGGTGGGGGGATGGATTAGTTTTTCGGGGGGAATAAGAAAAAAAAAAAAAATAGGGGGGGGGGGTATTTTAGAGTTTTGCGCATATCGATAGTAAATGGGAATAGAAATAAAAGATAAAGAATAGGTGTTGGTGTGTTGTGTTGTCTTGGCGTGAAGTTGAGGGGGTGTGAATTGTGACTGGTCTGATGTGTGGTGTGGCGCAAAGAAAGTGGTGTATTGTGTTTTTGGTTTGTGGGGTTGCTGGTGTAGGTGTTGATGAGTTTGTGAGATTGGGGGAGGCGTTCAGGCGTGGACTGCGTATATAAGGGCGGGAAGTTTTGGCCATAACGGTTAACGTTGGTTAGAGCAAAAATTATATGTGTTATGATGAATGTCCCTTTACGGGGTCTACCTTGTAAATTTATTAGATCGTGATCTGTACGTCGACCACAGAGAAGTTACACTTAGGCATGTTAATGATGCGGCGAAACGCCTTTGCACTACCTTATTGATTGCCTCGCTAAACTAACTACAGCTGGCTCTATGCGATTGAAAACCCTCACCAAGCTCGGTAGGCCTTGCTACAATCTGACATAGTAGTCGGTTACCGTTGCGATACATTATGGGTTTACATTGATAAGAAACTTGTCAAATGGTTCGTATCATTTTGAACACGTGGAGCTCCACTTGCGGCGGGTGCAATGCGGCCGTGCGGAGTTTTTTTGTTTTGATTTTCCCACTCAGATCCCGTGCCGTAGGCGTATTACCACTAAATGTGATTTGCGTGTTTAGTTTGATATACACCCAGTTGCGGGATGTTTTTTGATACGAGAGTTAATGTTTGTTATACACACGAAAAAAGCTTCTCTTTCACATTTGGGTGTGGTGGGGGTGTTGTCAAACCTGTTTGTGAAAAGGGTAGTGTGGCTGATTTTCACTATTTATTTTATTTGAATCGGTAGGGAGTAGAACATTCAATTTGATCCCACGGATGGGGGTGGGTAAGTGCCTTAGTCAGTGTGTGTGGGGGGTCGGCGCGCTTACCCCGGAAAGCGGACCCAGTGTACCTGATAGAATCTGTAGTGGATGAGTTGAGGCGTACCTGTAGGCACTCTACGGACGCAATACACTAGTACAGGTATAGTAATCGTGATTGATGGTATAGGGATTCTTAATATTTTATCTCACGTTGCAACGTTTCTTTCATGATATCAGGTGCAAATGTTCTTACGGGTTTAATCGTTATTTCGTTTATTCATCCCTTGATCCAATTATTTTGACTGTAGCTGATTCTGAAATATCCTTAACGATATCGTAGTAGCAGGTATATTGCTTTTCATCACTATTTCGTCTGCGTTCTACTTCCAGACCACCGATTGGAAAATGTATGTCAATGCTAGAAAGCACATGGTAAGGCTCTGACGACAATCAGTGCCGTAAGATATTCGAACGATTAGAAGGCATTGTATTGATGGCCATTTACGCTTCTCTGATTGTCATATGTTTTGTCACCTTTGCTATTGCCATGTTCATCGATTCATGTGCATCGGTATCACAGAGAATTAACGTACTTGGCCGTCAGGGAGTGACAACTGTTAATACCTCGCTAGTAATAAAAAAAACCATTTACATAAGGAATGACCATGTATCCTTAGGTCTGGTACGGCAAGCGTAGGGTCCTTGGGATCTCAAGTGCAAGTGACAGGTACACAAGAGTTACTAGCTGGTAATGGAGCAGTGACAACCAGCAACCACTTAGCATATGCCCCACTGGCATTAGACGACAGCAGATTCGTATCATTTAACCACTGAGATTTATACATGAGAAAGTGACTATTGTACACGGACCTGTTCCCCCCAGAATAGTTAAACATTAAAGTTTAGACCCCTACACTATTCAATAAGCATTGACACCTAGTTTTAGAGCGGATTATATAGTATTGTATCTGCAACCCAATTGAGGGCGTACTGGAGAGATTACTAAGTAAAAACAATCTTAAACTCAGCACTGGGGGGATTCTCCAAATATCACCACCACGAAAAGTCCGTTCCTGCGTCTTGGCACCTCTAAAGAGGACAACATAAAAAATTTACGACAAACCCCCCTATTCCTAACCTCAAGGCAATGTAGCGAACTATGGCTCAATGGGGCTGGGGGTATGGCGAACAACTATTACGGTAAACCAAAGTATGAATACAGAAAACTACCGTTTGCCTAGAGCAACTGACCACCAGTTTTCTGTATCAGGCATTACATTACCTAAGAGGTCTTGGCATGCTAGTTGTGCGAAGTTTCAAGGAGTGCATAGGAACAATTTGATAGAGTGGATGATGATGAAGACTAGACGTTGTCCATCGATCTATGTACAAGAGATGATCAGTTAGATGGATAAATCATGGTAATGTCGTTGTTTACCAGTCCATGTTGATGGTGCGTTCCCTATGCATAACACTGGTTACATAATATGACAGTTACAACATAATGAATTATTGATAGTCTGCTACTACTAGCAGAATAATGTTGCGGTGTACAAGTAATTTCCTTATGTTCGATATGGCATCTGGGTACCAGTAGGCCTAAGAGCCATATAAAGAAGTTGAACCGCAAGTGTATGCTGTCCAAGTGAACGAAAACAGAAAATTGTCAATAGACTAGGACAAAGCAGTGTGAACGAGTATTCCTGTCACTGCGATGAATTGTAGAATGTTTTGGTCATAAGCTACCGTCTCTGGACATCAAAAAGTAACAGCGGATAAAATTATGATTATTTGCATCGAATTTGATAGTGAAAATGTCGTCAAGAAAACGCCCTAAAAACCAGAGAAATGCAGTGAATTTTCTTGTGATATTTGGGAAGAGCTTTGGTATATATGTCTTTGTGCAAAGAAGAAGCAAAGGGAAACCGTCTCTATCCTTCTGGTTCTCTGTTGTGTGAAAAGTGCACTTCAGTTTCACAATCCAACTTGACGGTCCCCTGACTTTAACTTCAGGCCACGTGCCATGGATTGTTAAGTTTAGTGAAACTTTTAAATCTCGTTCATGCCCATATGTTTTCTAGAATTGGAGATTCAAGGAAATCTTTTAATCTACGATTGCAACTGCCGCGCTAAAATTTTAAACGGAAACATTCGATCTGGCTTTTTTGGAAGAAGAAGGTTATTCAGCTCGATGATGTGTACAATAATTGGCCGAAGAGAGGAACCTGCCTTATACTGAAATGCATTGCCTCAAAAATCACTTCATCTCAAGCGAGTCGAAGCAGCTGCCCCTGGGTTTTAAAAAGTGCAAAGAGAGAGATAGACAATTTTGGTAGCCGCGAATGCCAGTGAGAAATCATCGTTTAACCGTGGGGTGCTAATCGAAAAGCGGCAAAACCATTAGAACCACGTTGTCTTTAAAGAAAATGTGCAAGACGACTGTCTCACCCATTGTGTTTACACAAGCACGAAAGTGCTATGGATGAATAGTGAAAATTTCTTATTGGTATACAAAATCAGTTTCATCCCAAATTGTGAAGGACGAGGTTGAGAGAACAAAGAAAAGAAAAAACTAGAGGAAAAGTAATTCTTCCTAGCCTGGACAGCACCCATCTCATTGCCCAGAGGACGGATACATTGAATGCAGTTGATGCAATATTTTAAAGTAATTTTTCTGCCTCCCAATGTAACAGCACTGATTCAACCAATGGATCAGGGTGTTATAGCAAAGCTTAAAAAGATGTACAAGAAGAAGTCCTGCGTCGTTTATTGTTGGCTGAAGATGAAGAAAGTGTGGTGGCGTTTTCCAAAAAGCTTAATCTCAAAGACTTCTGCTTTATGTTAGCTGATGCTTGGACCACCCTGTCACAAGATAATCTCAACAAGGCTTGGAGTAGATTGCTTGGGAAAAAAAGGAGGAAAGAAACTACTGCAGTGGACACGGAAATGATATTGGTATAAATGAAGTTGTGAACTGTACTATTTTCAAGCAATGCCCGGATTTTTCGGACTGTGGACAAAGATGATGCACCACATGTGGCTGAAAGATGATAATGCAATTTCATGGTTTTCCACGTTTGAATGACGAAAAAATTTTTGTTTTTGTTGCAAGAAGAAAACCAAAGCAATGTAGTGACCCGATGATGAAGACGCTCAAAGTAAGATGGATTGTACTAGTAGATTAATAAAGAAAACCAAGTCACGTCGACCAAGGTCCTGAAGAGGCCCTGGATTTATAGCACTAGAAACAGCGATGGCTTGGTACGAGCGAAGAAGATACAGCTGTCCGGGACACAGCTTTCAGCTGCTTGTAAGAGAAATCGGGACTTAGCAGCCAAAAGGAGACTATCCAGTTTTAGGTGCAAGTAAAGGATTCCTCATTATTTTAAATAGTAGGGCTACATCTGTGCAAGTTACATATATATCTTAAAGCTTGCGCCTGGTTTTTTTGAATCGTTTTGTAAATGTATATTGTTGAAAACATATCTCTTTCTTAAAAAATAATAATTAATACCTATATACATGCACTGCATGTAATAAAAGATTTTGTGATACAGTGATCTATATACAGTGGTGGGTAGTTATTATTAGTCAGTAACAAGTAAATAGTTTTTTTATAAGTGTATTTTCCTATGTGATGGTATAATATTTGTATAAAGTAATGTGTACAAGGTACTGCGATACATTATGTAATACCAATTATTCCGAACATTTATGGTCTCCGTGTGTATTGCCGTAATCTTGCCAGGGATAGCTTACGATACCGGGGTTCTACTGTTGAGCATCCTAATGCGATTTAAGCAACCACAACTAACCCTTACAACTAGGGCCCATCTGTTTTTAGGTTTTTTTATACAGCGAACGAAAAATGGGCCTAAGTATCATTCAAACTGGTCATAGTTTCATCCAACGCCGTAGCACTTCACGCCCATTCCAGCGCATCCCACGATCCCCTTTAAGTGTGTCATATAATGGCCAAGCAATCGTTGCTAACTACATGGGGTTATTGTTGCAGTGTGGGCTGTTCAGTGATGGGGAATCATAGATTATGGAGGAGGTTGAGGTATCGATGACGGGTACTACGTGGGGACCGGGTAACCCAACAAAGAACCAAGCACGAGATATCTATTCTTAGGGTAATGAACGCAATACGCGGTTAACTGTCTAACCTTTGTAACCCAATCAGTTGCCGCATACCACCATCCCTAAGCTTTTCTGTTCTCCAGCAGACTGGTTCCGAATAACAATCCAGACCACGGAAATCCATGTAATTCGTTGTGAAGGAATGTTTAAATTCTTATCGTAGTTTGTTCCTAGGCAAATGGGAATCAGAAGCGGGACCTTGGTTGACCATGGTTAGACCATTTTAGTCCCAGATTACTTTTCTGGGTGTCCCAGATCAGTTTAATTGACCAAATAATTCTACTTTTTTCTGCCATTCTTCATTCTTTATCATTGACGACAAATTCATACTCACCTTTATAGTCTGGCCTTCTCTCTCTCTCTCTTTTAGGGTCAAGCGAGCAGGCTTTAGGCCGATTCCACCTATTCCTCTGAATTACGGCAACAAGTACGGTTGGTGAGGACCGACTCATCAGTTACAATGGTTCCAAGCCCTCATCTTTCGCTGTTCTTTATTCTCTTCTCCAAAATCTGACATTATTATACTGAGCACTGCATACTGTTTTCTTTCTGTCGTCTTCATTTTTCTCTGTCGTCATTTTCTTCTTCAAAATCTGACCTTCTGCCGGGACTCTGCCATTTAAAACATTCGTATGATGAATTGAGCTCCCACGCAGTCTTCCTACTCTTTCTGTTTATGCGCAATTTGTCTCCCCTCAATCAGCCCTGTCATTCAGAAATTCGTCCCTCCGTCTCACGTCTCTCCTCAAAAAGTCTTTATTTTCGTGTTTGAACAACCATCATTTTAAAAGGGGACTATTTTGTATTTGGTTTAATTCCGATCTCACTATTGCATTCTATGTCCATTTTCCTTTTACAAATCTTCCAATTCCTGGGACATTAATTTCTAATCCTTCGCAGATTGTTTTGCATATATTAAAATTGACCTGCTCCACTAAAATGTTAGAAGTCTGTGGCCATAAAGGGCAAAGGCTTTATTACAACATGTCTCTGCAAGCAGGCTTCTACCAAGACGAAACAACCAGATGACGCCGGAGTTGGCTCACTGGTTCTGGTTTTTGTTTTTGTTTTTTTTACCCATGATGAACTCCAGTTTATGTAGCTCTTGCACAGAGTGTTTAGTTGGAAGTATCTCGCTGCGAGGCGATGGCGTCATACGGATGACCACTGATTCGATTTCCGGGCGAATCTATCACTTATTCGGTTACTTTTATGCTGTCTTAGGCGTCTTCCTTCTTTTCTGTCTTACGAATCTCTTTTGTATTTACTTATACAAGGTGTACGTACAATTGATCTTTTACAACTTTGATCATATTTTTACTAACACACACAGAATTGTCAATCAAGGCAAATTTAGGACACAGAAGACCCAAAAGTTTATTAAAAAAATTAAAGTAAATTGGAGTTCATAACTTTCATTGGAACTGTGTATCAGATTTTGTTTGAATTAAAAAACCTCTGAAAACATTGTGCTTTCGTTCTCCTGTAGATTCACTGTGACTGGAGAGATGAAGGATGAAAAAGCTTAAAAAAAAAAAAAAAAAAAAAAGACGATGAGCAAAAACTTGTCTCCACATCCATATATTACATCAGGAACCCACTTACGCTTTGTGTTTGATGTAACGCTGATTGTCTTCTCCTTATTAATGTTAAAGTAAGCATTAATGAAACTATCTAAAAAAGGAATATGCAGATTTTAACTTAACACCAGCACTCTATTTTGTCCAGATAAAAACAAAACATAACATATTGATAGTGTTACTGTTATATTACACATGAAAGCATGTTATGTATGTACCAGAGTGTCAGTGATAGAGTGGGTGTTTAGTGTGCGAGAGCAATTTGGGTTACGTTAAGCGAGACAGCGTGCCGGCGAGTGACTGCAAGGCGAGCAGGAGAGTGTGCTCCAGAAAGAATACAGGAAGAGAGTGTGTTTCAGGTAGAATACAAGAGAGGAACAGAGTGTGTTTCAGATAGAATACAGGACAGGAAGAGAGTGTGTTTCAGCAAGAATAAATGACAGGAAGAGAGTGTGTTTCAGAAAGAATACAGGACAGGAAGAGAGTGTGTTCCAGATAAAATACAGGACAGGAAGAGAGTGGGTTTCAGAAAGAATACAGGACAGGAAGAGAGTGTGTTTCAGATAGAATACAGGACAGGAAGAGAGTGTGTTTCAGATAGAATACAGGACAGAAGGGAGTGTGTTCCAGATAAAATACAGGACAGGAAGAGAGTGGGTTTCAGAAAGAATACAGGACAGGAAGAGAGTGTGTTTCAGATAGAATACAGGACAGGAAGAGAGTAGGTTTCAGAAAGAATACAGGACAGGAAGAGAGTGTGTTTCAGATAGAATACAGGACAGGAAGAGAGTGTGTTTCAGATAGAATACAGGACAGGAAGAGAGTGTGTTTCAGATAGAATACAGGACAGGAAGAGAGTTTCAGAGAGACAGGAAGAGAGTGTGTTTCAGATAGAATACAGGACAGGAAGAGAGTGTGTTTCAGATAGAATACAGGACAGGAAGAGAGTGTGTTTCAGACAGGACAGGAAGATACAGGACAGGACAGAAGAGAGCGTGTTTCAGAAAGAATACAGGACAGGAAGAGAGTGTGTTTCAGATAGAATACAGGACAGGAAGAGAGTGTGTTTCAGATAGAATACAGGACAGGAAGAGAGTGTGTTTCAGAAAGAATACAGGACAGGAAGAGAGTGTGTTTCAGATAGAATACAGGACAGGAAGAGAGTGTGTTTCAGAAAGAAAACAGGACAGGAAGAGAGTGTGTTTCAGATAGAATACAGGACAGGAAGAGAGTGTGTTTCAGAAAGAATACAGGACAGGAAGAGAGTGTGTTTCAGATAGAATACAGGCCAGGAAGAGAGTGTGTTTCAGATAGAATACAGGACAGGAAGAGGGTGTGTTTTAGAAAGAATACAGGGCAGGAAGAGAGTGTGCTTCAGATAGAATACAGGACAGGAAGAGAGTGTGTTTCAGATAGAATACAGGACAGGAAGAGAGTGTGTTTCAAATAGAATACAGGCCAGGAAGAGAGTGTGTTTCAGATAGAATACAGGACAGAAAGAGGGTGTGTTTCAGAAAGAATACAGGACAGGAAGAGAGTGTGTTTCAGAAAGAATACAGGACAGGAAGAGAGTGTGTTTCAGAAAGAATACATTACAGAAAGAGTGTGTTTCAGATAGAATACAGGACAGGAAGAGGAGAGTGTGTTTCAGATAGAATACAGGAGAGGATGAGAGTGTGTTTCAGATAGAATACAGGAGAAGAAGAGAGTGTGTAAAAATATATTCAACCAGCAACAGGAAAGGCGGGGGCGGGGCCGCCAAAAATTGAATGAAAGGAGAAAAAAGAGTGTAAGATTGAACAACGCAAGGAATTCAACGACAAGCAGCAAGCTTGAGGGGGGATTATGACAGACAGCAAGAATGATGAGTGACTGTATGAATAAGGAAGTCAATACCAGGCCGTTGTGATACAGTGTTAATGAACACGAATAAGCTCAACAGATCGCCCATTCAACAACAGACCTCCTGTCTCAACCAAACACTGGCCCTTTATGTCGCCCGTCGTCCAACGAGACCAATCAGTAAGGCCAACACAGACTTCCCCAACTTCGGGGGGGTTTTTGGGGTGGGAGGGGGGGGGGCGCTTTTCTTGAAAGAAATGATGGTGGTTGGTTTCTCTCTAATTCCTTTTAAAAGTATTTTCTTTTACTGCCAACGGTTTTGGACTGGGAGTTGGAGTGGCTAAGAGGTATGGCGTCCGCATCGAATTCTAGAGGTACCGGGTTCGATTCCCAGTTGAGGAAATATAATTTATGGAACTTTTTTTTTTAGAACCAGTGGTCCTAATGATGTCATGCTCCCCCGTTGTCTCATGGGTAGTGAGATCGGATACCTAGCCTTCTCGGATAAGGGCGAAAAAATAGCAGGTCCCGTGTGCAAGTTGCGCACGTTAAATTCCCACGGCAGTTGGAAATCATAAAGAGTAGGCCTATCTGGAAGGCCGCTGCCCTGGCACAAGTCAAACAATTAGAAACCTACCCACCATAAAAAATACTTATAGAATGTGTGATTCCTATATTCACACACTGGGATATTCGCCTGTGCTACGAAGTTCGTGCACTGTGCTGAGATCCTCATTGTGTGATCTATGGGAGGAGATCGGATTGCTGATGGAGATGTCCATGTGCAATGAAGATAGTCCTTATAACCAAACCAAACCAAACCAAACGGTTTTTGACTGGGATAGAGTCTGTTTGCCTGTGGTATGTACTGGCGCCGTCTGTATGATATATATATATAATATATATATGATGATGATGATTTGTCTATCGTATTCGATGAGGACCATCGACATCTCTCGTAATACAGTTCGTTCTATGAGGTTAAGTGGGTGCGCATATGGCTGATCAAGCCAATGCGGGCAAGAAAAGTTATGTTGCATGACCGACATACAAGGCCCGAAGACAATACAGGCTGCACATCCACGCTTGACTTAACTATATATATATATATATGCCAAAATATGACGGCACATAATATATATTGTGCTCTTTCTGCTGCATGTCCTGATGACGGCACTGGATCCTTGTAGTCAAACATATTGCCCATGGTCAATTCACCACCAGCGAAAATGAAAGGTAAGAGTGCATTTTTAATGGATGCTCAATTTTAGCTTTCACTGTGCAATTAGCAGACATTTCCGTATGTTCCCCCCAAAAAGTTGGGGAATTTTGTTTGTTTGTTGTATCAGTAAGGCGATTAGTATACTGCGGACACACACACACACATATATACACACATATAAATAAGTATATACACACGCGCATACAGCATATGTGCAGCTTGAATATATACTGTGATATAAGAGAGAATGTCGTAAATTTATTTTGAGAGAAAGAGTCTAGAAATAGTAGTCCGGTTTAGAGTGTAGAATGATGATGAAAACTCAGTGATAGAAATGTATAGATTAAATATGATGCTCCACAGAGTGCTGGAGGAGAGTAAAGACAGACTTATTTACGACAAATCGTTTTTCTCAATCTTCTCTTCCACTCTCCTGGTCAAACAATTATTTGCCAGTTTTCCAGACACACGTCTGCGCTCACACCGATTTGGTGCTTCAATCACTCAGACGACGTGGATACAGCTATATTAAACAAATAGGGAATTTTTGGGGGGGGCTTTTGGGTATTCCAACACAGTCCGATATAAGTTTATGATGTTTATTTACCTTAAAAATCAAATCACAAAAAACCAATATCAAGTGTTACATAAAATTATCATAAGTACAGAAAAATGCAAATATCAAGGTAGGGAGGGGGTGAAGAAGATTGGTATCGACTAAGCCCTTCCCGCTTGTATTCTTCTTCTTCTTCCATCCTTAGCCACCAACCGGCAAAGCAGTATGTGGCCAGTACGCCTAGTGGCGTCTTAGGGCAACAACAAATTGATCAATCTATCGCTGTTTCCACCACGCCTAGTGGCGTCTTTGTGGAACAAAAACAGACCGAACAATCTATCATTGTTTCCGTAATCAGATTATTTGGCAAGCAGGTGATCAGCCCACTGTGC
This sequence comes from Oreohelix idahoensis, assembly GCA_024509875.1. Taxonomy (NCBI): domain Eukaryota; kingdom Metazoa; phylum Mollusca; class Gastropoda; order Stylommatophora; family Oreohelicidae; genus Oreohelix; species Oreohelix idahoensis. Next base: position 10,848 of record JAMPIV010012936.1, read on the forward strand.
GAAGTTTTTGCGGGATGGGGTAAACAGCCCCATGCCCATACCCTCCTTAGTCGCTTTTTACTATTCTTTGCTCCCCTTTCGGGCCCCGGTAACACACGGGTGCCGCTTGTATTAGACAAAGATAAACCCAGTCTCAAGATAGATAGTTATCAGGAGCATAGGAAAGTTAACCCAACAGTGAATTTAATTACTCTGAAAGAGGTGTTACAATATTAGTTATGGTGGTAGACAAAAAAATACTGTTATCCCAACTGGTGTCTTCCATTTACTAAGCCAAGAAAAAAAGGGGGAGGGGGGGATGAAACAGAGTTAACAAATTATCTCACTAAAGGAACAATGCCGGGTATACAGAAAACGTATTACCCGGTAGGCAAGTTAACAAATGGTTTTTGCAAAAAAATAAATCTCCTGTCATTCATGCACACTGTGCGGATCCACACTCATATATACTCACACACTTACCGAGTTGCAGCATCAGACAATCCATAGTATGATATACACAGTACTTAAACTCTTTACGTGTGACAACTGTCCAGTCCTTCTATGTCCCGCCTCAGATAATGCGAGGTTTCACTGAGAGCAAATATTCCCGCTTATCGCCGGACTTGAAGTTCTAAGAGTTCTTGTGTTTTATTATATAAAAGGAGTCTATGGGATGGCACTGACACAATTCAACACAGGGGTGAAAAATGAGGTGATGGCAATATTCCTTCACTGCGTGATGACAGCAACTGACCGGTAAAGTTTTTTTTAATCCAGTGAGGAAAAACTAGGCTCAGTCACAGTCAGGTAAATCGGTAATCTCTCACAATAGAGCAGTATATAAACTATCGCTACTGGCACTGTTCATCTTCCAGTTTATCTTACAGATTGTAATTTAATTTGATGATAATAATCAAATGATCTTGGGTAGGCTTTCTTTCATGTAATTATGTTAGCTAGGCCGCACCGGACCACCACAAGATTTACTTTAAAAAAATGTCTCATCAAACTGTCTGGAAGTTTAAGAACCGAGTATGGAAACTCTGAAAGATTTCGTTATTGCTGGGATTGCAAAAGGTGATCAATCTAGAGAAAAAGATAGAAAACCCATACCAACATAATCATACTTTAAAAATCAAATAATCTTCTAAGCGTGCGATAAATTTCCCGTTAAGACTATTATATATACGCTCGCGTATTTAATTATGTATTTAATAAACACTGCGCGAGTTCTAGTGGTTAAATCACGCATCTATAAATATAGGACTTAACTAAATTTATTAATTATAAATTCCTTCGCCACTTTAAAAGTTAATTTAAGCATTAAACATCTATTATCTTTTTGGAAATAGTGTAGCAGGTATATCATTACATTTACAACTGGAACTATTGAGACGGTTTAATTTAATAGGTTTAAATTAACACAAAATCCAATGAAATATAATGAATGAACTCGACCACTGATCACTTTACACAATATATATTTTACCGTTTTGCACAGAAATAGAATTCACTGCAAATAAAATGAAAATCCATGGGATAATCTAGCAAGAATTCAAATATCGCTAGTGCTTCTATCAAGTTCTGGCCAGCGAATGATGAAGTGTATTTCTACGTGATCTGTATATCTACAACTGGAATGCAAGATGAGTGGGACATGAGAACCTTGACAGCCTTTTTGATCTCGGACGGATTTTGGGGATCTGACCGCCAGACCAAAGAGAGAAGCCGCCCCTGGCCTCTCGTATCTTCGCTCGCTGCTTGCATCAGCTTTCCCCGTTCGCTCTGGCTGCGATCGGTTCCGTGCTAAACACCGAGATGCGAAATCGTTTCAGGGACCACTACTGTCTTTGATAGCATGCCGCCCGTCCTTCCTGAGATCTCCACCAGCGGAGATGATAAATACCTGCGAGAAACTAGCTTCTCTGCTCGGGGATCGTCTCAGTGTATTGGTCTCGTGCCGCATACTAAATGAGTCCCGGTGGAAATCGGTTCGCTCTGGCGAAACGAAAAGTTACAACAAATGTTCAGGGGTTCTAATGTTATGAAAAGCTAAAAGTCCCTTTAAATCATCCAGCATATCAGGGAAAATTCACTTGTCGAACTAGACGTACGTCACAATCGTCCCCACTTTTAGACATGAAACCATTTTTCATGTTTCATTTTTTGACAATGGAGGTGACCTGATTGGTGATTTTAGGATGAGTGGTATCTTCAGTTTGCTCTTCTTCCTCTGTAGACCAGTTTCTACTCAGGAAATCAGCCCCGACATTCTGTCTTCCCGGAATATATTCCACTTTGAAAGAATAAACGCTTAAAAGAAGCGCCCAACGCATGATCCTTGCGTTAAATTCTTTATTGGCACCCAGAAATACTAACGGAGCGTGGTCTGTTTGCACCGTGAAAGATGTACCATAGAGAAACTCATGATGGCGTCTGATACCGTCAATCAGAGCGAGACATTCTCTTTCGACTACGCTGTAGTTCCGTTCAGCTTTATTTAATTTCCGACTGCCATAGGCAACTGGAAATAGCATGTTTTGGTCACTGTCATCGGCTTGAAGCAGTGTTGACCCGATGCCCTGACCTGACGCGTCGACCCGTAATACAAAAGGTTTGTTGAGGTCAGGCAACCTCAAAATGGGGTATGCAGACAACTGTCCTTTCAAAGTGCTGTACGCGTGTTCGCACTTTTGATCCCATATGACCTTATCAGGACAACCTTTCTTTGTGAGGTCAGTCAGAGGTGCTGTCAGTCCGTTGAAGTTCTGGATGTATTTCTGATAATATGCACATAATGATAGGAAGGAACGTACGTCTTTCTTCGTTCGGGGTCTTTTGGCTGCAGCTATTTTCTCCACGTTCTTCTTAATAGGCCAACTGCATCCGTGAGAAATAGTATGCCCCAGGAAGTCTAACTGTTCAAACCCGATAAGACATTTGCTAGGTCTGGCTGTGAGACCCGTTTCCTGTAGTCTCCTGAGGAGCATAGCAACCGTAGCAATATGTTCTTCATAGGTTTCCGATGCAATTAATATATCATCCATAAAATTATGGATATGGGGACTTTGCAAAGGTTCTAGAAGTTTCCTCATCATCCTGGTGAACACTCCTGGTGCGTTATGCAATCCGAACGGCATCACATTAAATGGGTAATGTCCTTCACTAGTGCTGAAAGCTAACAAAGGTTTAATTTCCTCCTTGACTGGTATCTGATAATAACCTTTACTGAGGTCAATCTTGGAGAAAATCTTTGCTTTGCTGAGCTTGGTGAACAACTCAGAAACAGTTTGGAGAGGTTCGGGCTGGAATTCCGTAACAGCGTTTAGCAGCCGGTAATCTATACACAGCCGAACTTCCTTATTGGGCTTCTGCAACAGCACTACACTAGAACTGTAAGGAGATGTAGACTCACTGATAATTCCTGCCTGACGCAGCTTGTCTATTTCTCTGCGAAGTGCATCAGCTTTAGCGTACGGGATGGGGTAAACTCTGGTTCGAACAGGGGTCTCATTTGTTAGTTTCATATCAAATTCGATGAGATTTGTTCGACCAGGTACATCCGTTAAGACTGCACTGTACTGTTTTAGTAGCGCCCTGGTTTCTGTTTGTTGTTCTAGTGAGAGATTGTCGCCGAACTTGACATCTTTAAAGGATTCTGTGGGTTGCAATGGATACTCCATGCAACCATCATCATCTTCCTCGTCTTCCGTTGCTATGGCGACGGCCAGGAGATGCTCGGAGGATGGCACCGGTCTTTCTAAATATTTCTTAAGCAGATTTACGTGGAAGACCTTCTCCTTTCCTTTTATGGAGATCTTGTAATTGGTACGTGAGATCTTTTTAAGGACGGTAAACGGCCCTTGCCATCCGATGCGAAGTTTATTGCTTCCGGTTGGAAGTAGCAACAAAACTTTCTCCCCTGGTTGTAGTTCTCTCTCTTTTGCAGCTTTGTTGTATCTTTTAGCATGTTTAGCGCGGGCTTTTGTAAGGTTGGTAGTAGCTAGATCCCATCCTAGCTTTAGCCTTTCATTGAGCTCAGATACATACTTGCTTGCAGAGACGACTGTCTCGTCAGCCTTTTGGTCTGTCAGGGACCGAAGTAAGGCTTCTAGTGGCCCCTTTATAGGTCTGCCAAATAAAAGTGTAGCTGGCGCGAATCCCGTAGACGCTTGGGGTACCTCTCGGTAGGCGAATAAGGCAGCCGATATATATAGGTCCCAGTCTTCCGGTTTCTCCTGACCCAGCTTACGTAACATGGTGGTGAGGGTACCATTAAAACGTTCCACGAGCCCATTTCTGGCCGGATGGTAGGGACTTGTGTGGATATGTTTGGCCCTCAAGATCTTAAAGATCTCCTCCATTAACAGGCTACGGAATTGGGATCCATTGTCCATCAAAACTTGTTGAGGGAATCCCAACCGTGTAAAGATTTGCACGAGGGCTTCTGCGACATGCTTGGAATTAGTGCATGGTAGCGGTACGGCTTCGGCCCACATAGTGCAAGTGTCGACTAAGGTCAGGATGAACCTGTTCCTTCTTTTGGTCTTTTCCAGGGGACCAATAATGTCGACAGCAACCCGTTCAAATGGAGTCCCTACTATTGGCATTTGCCCCATAGGTACTGGGGGTGTCAAGTGCTTGGGTGCTACCCGTTGGCACTGGGCGCAGGATTTCACATACCTGACAATGTCAGAGTTAATTCCTGGCCACCAATAGTGGTTTTTTATTCGCTGAATAGTGGCGTTTTGTCCCATATGTCCGCTAAAGGGAAGAGAGTGCCCCATTTCTAAGATCTGGCTTCTGTACTGCGTCGGTACTAGGAGCTGGTTATTCCCCGTGTCCGGGTTGCCCGTTCTACGATACAATACGCCATCCTTAGAAAAGATGTCTCCGTTGTGTCTGGGGTCCTTAGCCATGGGCAGTTTTTTTAAAGCAGAGCTCCAGAGTAGGGTCCTTTTGTTGCGCCTCCTTCAGTTCGTTCGGCAACAAATTTGGCGCAGGCTCCCTCTCCTTCTTGGCTTGCCCTCTTGTGGTTACCGCTGCCACAATCGGCTCCTTTGGTCTCCCAATAAACACATATCTACATCCCAGGATAACTGGGTAGATAGGATCATCCATAATGGCCGCTTTAATAACACCTCTGACAAAATCAGAGTGTATTTCTACCAGTGTGATAGGAAGCGTCCTGGGTGCATCACTCCTGAAAACTCCACTAAGTTTGACGGTTTCCTCTGTCTCCTGACCTGGTTTGACTAGGTGTCTAGCAACAATACAACTAAAGCTTAATCCAGTGTCAAAGAGACAAGTAGTTGAGGTACCATTCAAAATTACAGTTCCTCGAGTTGAGGGTCGGTCCCCCCTCAGGTTGAGAATCACTGACATTGACTCTACCTTTCGAGGCTGTATGCAAACATCCAACGCGGTTTGGACCGGTTTGTTTGCCCTGATCAGACGTTCCTGGTGTAGGGGTCTTTCCCTTTTCCTTGACCTTGGTGGCCGCGCTGCCACGTAGGCTTGGTGGGTTGATCAGAATTGTTGTTAGGGGGGTATCGGGTTTTGTAGAATTTTGATTTTTCCTGGGGAGGTCTCTGGGTATTATTTTCTCGTTGGTTATAATTCTGAGAGGAATTAGAGGAATAGGATGACTGCTCTAGATTTTGTTTACGAGATGGCTCATCTGTGGGTTTACGTTTTGTGCTGGGAAGTTCGGCCATTGCATTGGTATAGCGTTCTGCCTTATTGAGTATGTCCTCAAGCCTGACTGCGCCCTGTTCAGCCAAAAATCTACGGGTTTCGTTTGACAAAGTTGACTTTATCTGTTCCACAAGAACAAGTTCAAGTAGTCCCTCATATGTAAGAGGTAGGTCAGATAATTCAATGCACTTTGTCAAATAGCCCGTGAGACGTGAAGAGAACTGCGGGAATGTTTCCGTGCTCTCTTTCCGGCTGTTTCTGAACATTTGCAGAAATTTTCGGGCGGTCATCTCAAACCGCTCTAGCAAGGCCTTTTTCAGCATGTCGTAATCATGTTGGATGGTTCCCAGCTTTGTATATACGTCATAAGCAGTACTTTTCAGTGACGTTTAAAGTTTAAGTGCCCAGCAAAAAACTCTCCAACCCATACAGATTTGCGAGCCTCTCGAATTTTTCTAAGATAGCTGTCAATTTTCTCATTGGGACTAGGAAAAGACTCTAAAGCAAAAAGACCTCAACTCCCCCCATTGGGCAACTGGGGGGTCCATTGCCCCTGGATTGGAGGGGGGGGCGGGGAGAGGGTGGGGGTATAAGGACCCTTCCCATTTCTGGGGATTGGGGGAGAGGTCCCAGGGACCCAGGATGAAAAGGGGGATATGAAGACTGGAGGCAGCCCCTCATCATCATCCAAAGGCACACACCCAAACCGGGCCAATCATTGTTTGCTTCAAATCCATATCGATACCGGGAATACAAGGGGGTCCAAACCCTCTGATTTCTCCCATTAGGCGACCCACCCAATCATGAAAGGACTTCAACTCTTATGGAACTTGGATAACAAGAAGTACCCAATGGGAACCTTAACTTTCAGAGGAGTGGTGAAGAGAACTGCGGAACTTGATCACTTCTCAACCAATTCCAACGTCCATATCCCAATCCCTCAAGAAAAAAACATTTTCGCCTATGGATCTTCGATTCCTGCATTCCAACACTTTGCTTTACAGTTAATTGCAAATCTTTTTTTTTCAAAAACCATTGGGGGCGTGGGTTAATTAATTTTTTAAAATACATTATCATTTTTTATTTTAAGTTTTTTCCTAATAGAAAACCAATTTTCAAACCTTTTTTCATTGTGTTATTATTTAATTAGTTGAGAAGTAGCCATTTTTTTATTTTTATTAATATTTTAGCTATTCCATTATTTAACAGTGGGATGAATTTCCTTTGCCTATATGAAGTTTTTTTTACCCAGGGGCCAGAAAATGGAAATCATTTTTTTTTATTTTAATTTTTAGTTATCCATATGGATCCCATTTTTCACTTTACTTCAAATGTGACAATTATTATAGCATTTTTTTATAAATTTATTTACCCAGTGACCATTAATCTAATCATTTTTAAAAACACAAATTCCCCCCTATATAAGTTAATCCATGCATACACTAGGGATGTACCCAGTATTTTCCTTAGGGAAAATGTCATTTATGTTATCCTTCTGTTCCATAATGACTCATTTTTTTTATGTATAAAAACTTTTTATTATTTACTTAATTATCATATTAAATTCAGATATTTTAAATTTTTTTTGATCATTTAAATTCTTTTTTTTTTTTTAAAAAATATCATATATATTTTATTACTATTATTATTTTTTTTTTTTTACATTTATATTTTTAATTAATTTTTTATTATTTTTTCTTAAAAAAATTCATTTTCAATTTTTTTTTTTATGAAAATTATAAAAATTTAAAATTAAATTTTTTTTATTAAAAATTCAATTTTTATTTTTTGTTATTTTTTTTTTTTTAAAAAAATTTTAAATTTTTTTTTTTTAAATAAATTTTTTATATTTTCAAAAAAATTAATTTTTCTGTCTAAAACAATCAAATTAAATTAAAAATTTATTAAAAATATTATCAAAACAAAATAAAATTAAATTAAATTTTTTTTACTTTTTTTAATCAAAAAAATTTAAAAAAATTTTTTAAAAAAAAATAAAAAAACAAAAAAACCTATATTTAATAAAAAAATTAAAAAGTTTTTAAAAAAAAAAACAAAACATAAATTTTTTATAACTTAAAAAAACAAAAAAAACAAAAAAAAAAATTTTTAAAAAAATTAAAAAATTTTTTTTTTTAAAAAAAACAAAAAAAAAATTAAAAAAAATTAGTTAAAAAAAATATTATTAAAAAATAAAAAAAAAAAAAAATAAAAAAAAAAAAATAACCCAAAAAAAAAAAATAAAAAAAACCAAATTATTTTTTTAACCAAAAAATTAAAAACCAAAATTTTTATTTTAAAATTTTTTTGTAAAAAAAACAACCCCCCATTAACCCCAAAAAAAAAAAAAAAAAAAAAAAAAAAAAAAAAAAAACTAAAAAAAAAAAAAAAAAAAAACCCAACCCATTTTTTACATAAAAAAAACCCCCCAAAAAACCACCCCCCCCCCCCCAATTAAAAACCCAAAAACAAAAAAAAAAAAAAAAAAAAAAAACCAAAAAAAAAAAAAAAAAACCACCCCCAAAAAAAAAAAAAAAAAAAAAACCCAAAAACAAAAAAAACCCAAAAAAAAAAAAAACCCCCCCACAAAAAAAAAAAAAAAAAAAACACCCCACCCCCCCCAAAAAAAAAAAAAAAAAAAAAAAAAAAAAAAAAAAACCAAAAAAAAACAAAATAAAAAAAAAACCCCCAAAAAAAAACAAAAACAAAAAAAAAAAAAAAAAAAAAAAAAACAAAACACCAAAACCCCCAAAAAAAACCCCAAACCCCCCCCAAAAAAACCCAACAAAAAACCCCAAAAAAAACCAACCCAAAACCCCCCAACCAACAAAAAACCCCCCCCCCCAAACCCCCCACAAACCAAAAAAAAAAAAAAAACCCAAAAAAAAAACACAACCACCCAACCAAAAAAAAACAACAAAAACCCCCCCCCACCCCCCCAACCCCCCCCCCCCCCCAACCCCCCAAAACCCCCCCCAACCCAAACACCAAACCAAAAAAACCAAACCCCCCCAAAACCCAACCCCCCCCCCCCCCCACCCCCCCAAACCCCCCCCCCCCACCCCCCCAAACCCACAATTGACCCCCCCAACCCAAAACCCCACCAACCCCCCCCCCCAAATACCCCCCCAACCCCACACCCAACACCCCGTTTTAAAAAACCCCCCCCCCCCCCCCAACACCAAAACCCCCCCCCCAAAAAACCACCCCCCCCAACCACCCAAAAACCCCACCCCCCAAAAAAACCCCACCCCCCTAAACCCCCCCCACCCCCACCCCCAACCCCCCACCAACACCCAACCCCCCCCCCCCCCCCACATAAAAACCCCCCCAAAAAACACCCCCCCCCCCCCCCACAACCCAACAAAACCCCCCCCACCCCCAAAAAACCCCCACCCCCAAAACCCCCAAACCAAACCCAAAACCCCCCAACCAAAAAAAAAAAAAAACCCCAAAAAAAAAACCCCCCACCAAAAAAAAAAAAAACACCACACCCACCCCCACAACAAACCAAAAACAAAAAAACCCACCAAAAACAAACAAACCAAAAACCCCCAACCACCCCCCCCACCCCGGCGTCATCTCTGCCTCAATTTTCTTCTGCTCCAATTGACGATCGTCCGCTTCTTTCTTCCTAGCTTCTGCCCTCTCTTCCGCTTCCTTTTTCTCTTTTTCTTCTCTCTGTTGGTCCGCGTCATATCTTTCAAGTTCTTTGTTGACAAACAGGTTCGCGGCTTCTCCTTCTAATCCTGAGTCCTTCGCCTCATGTCTCAAAATGGATCTTATCTTAATTATCTCTGCCATACCAAAGAACTGGATGCTTCTAAGACTAGAGAATAGTAAGATGGAAAAAGAAGGGGAAGAAACTCGGAACCGCTACGAGAAAAACCAAAGTAAAAATTTACTTGAGTTACCTCCTACCTTAAATGTGTTAACTTATCGCTGCTATTATTGTCACTTAAGACTCTTAACGCAAGCGACTATGCCACTAAAATGGTAAGTTACACTAGAAAAGAATCTACTCTTACTAACAGTAGAGAAAAATTTATATTAAAACAATTTAAAGGAAAAAAAAAATTTCCCTGAAATTTTTATTCTCCACTACAAAAAACTCCCCCTGAAGTCAATTATATGAGAAGAGACGTTGTTAACTAGACTTAAAAAGTCAGAACAAGGCGTCTTTAGCTAAGCTCAACTCTTTTAACTTCAAAATCCCTTTAGTGACTGTAAAACAATCACGCAATCCCAGCAAATCTTATAAAGAAAATGTAATGTTTCTCTGCCAGAGAATAATTTAAATAACAACTATTTTTGTTTATCCGTACTTTCTACTGCTGTGGAAAGAAAACAACCTGTAAATATGCTGTGTGGACGACCCAAATACTAAAAAAGCGTTGTCTAGGGGTGTAATTACTTATTTATTTATTTCCCTAAATCACAAAGACAGATCACTCACACTCTATCTAGTTAGACCCAGACTTAGATCAGACTCAAAATATCTTTATCCCGGCTATGCGAATGCCTCAAATGTAGCTCAAGATGCAGAACCAGCCCACAAATATGTGTGCATCAAATCTATCTCAAAATTATCCCGGCGAGCCAGCCAAATATTGTCGTAAATTTATTTTGAGAGAAAGAGTCTAGAAATAGTAGTCCGGTTTAGAGTGTAGAATGATGATGAAAAACTCAGTGATAGAAATGTATAGATTAAATATGATGCTCCACAGAGTGCTGGAGGAGAGTAAAGACAGACTTATTTACGACAAATCGTTTCTCTCAATCTTCTCTTCCACTCTCCTGGTCAAACAATTATTTGCCAGTTTTCCAGACACACGTCTGCGCTCACACCGATTTGTTGCTTCAAACACTCAGACGACGTGGATACAGCTATATTAAACAAATAGGGAATTTTTGGGCTTTTGGGTATTCCAACACAGTCCGATATAAGTTTTTGATGTTTATTTACCTTAAAAATCAAATCACAAAAAACCAATATCAAGTTATATTACATCATTTTTTCATAAGTACAGAATTTTTTTTTTTATCAAGGTTCTTGAAGAAGATTGGTATCGACTAAGCCCTTCCCGCTTGTATTCTTCTTCTTCTTCCATCCTTAGCCACCAACCGGCAAAGCAGTATGTGGCCAGTACGCCTAGTGGCGTCTTAGGGCAACAACAAATTGATCAATCTATCGCTGTTTCCACCACGCCTAGTGGCGTCTTTGTCAGGCTATTCAGTCAAATTTCCGGACCGTAAACAATCTATCATTGTTTCCGTACGCCAGATTATTTGGCAAGCAGGTGATGAAGCCCACTGTGAAAGTTTTTGCTGGATCGGGGTAAACAGCCCCATGCCCATACCAGCGCGGCTCCCCTTAAAGTCGCTTAAGTTAGGAAAATGCAAATAACAAGGTAGGGAGGGGTGTTAAGAAGAGATTTTATATCGGGCCCCGGACTAAGCCCTTCCCGCTTGTATTAGACAAAGATAAACCCAGTCTCAAGATAGATAGTTATCAGGAGCATAGGAAAGTTAACCCAACAGTGAATTTAATTACTCTGAAAGAGGTGTTACAATATTAGTTATGGTGGTAGACAAAAAAATACTGTTATCCCAACTGGTGTCTTCCATTTACTAAGCCAAGAAAAAAAAGGGGGGGGGGGATGAAACAGAGTTAACAAATTATCCCACTAAAGGAACAATGCCGGGTATACAGAAAACGTATTACCCGGTAGGCAAGTTAACAAATGGTTTTTGCAAAAAAATAAATCTCCTGTCATTCATGCACACTGTGCGGATCCACACTCATATATACTCACACACTTACCGAGTTGCAGCATCAGACAATCCATAGTATGATATACACAGTACTTAAACTCTTTACGTGTGACAACTGTCCAGTCCTTCTATGTCCCGCCCCAGATAATGCGAGGTTTCACTGAGAGCAAATATTCCCGCTTATCGCCGGACTTGAAGTTCTAAGAGTTCTTGTGTTTTATTATATAAAAGGAGTCTATGGGATGGCACTGACACAATTCAACACAGGGGTGAAAAAGAGGTGATGGCAATATTCCTTCACTGCGTGGTGACAGCAACTGACCGATAAAGTTTTTTTTAATCCAGTGAGGAAAAACTAGGCTCAGTCACAGTCAGGTAAATCGGTAATCTCTCACAATAGAGCAGTATATAAACTATCGCTACTGGCACTGTTCATCTTCCAGTTTATCTTACAGATTGTAATTTAAATTGATGATAATAATCAAACGATCTTGGGTAGGCTTTCTTTCATGTAATTATGTTAGCTAGGCCGCACCGGACCACCACAAGATTTACTTTTAAAAAATGTCTCATCAAACTGTCTGGAAGTTTAAGAACCGAGTATGGAAACTCTGAAAGATTTCGTTATTGCTGGGATTGCAAAAGGTGATCAATCTAGAGAAAAAGATAGAAAACCCATACCAACATAATCATACTTTAAAAATCAAATAATCTTCTAAGCGCGCGATAAATTTCCCGTTAAGACTATTATATATACGCTCGCGTATTTAATTATGTATTTAATAAACACTGCGCGAGTTCTAGTGGTTAAATCACGCATCTATAAATACAGAACTTAACTAAATTTATTAATTATAAATTCCTTCGCGACTTTAAAAGTTAATTTAAGCATTAAACATCTATTATCTTTTTGGAAATAGTGTAGCAGGTATATCATTACATTTACAACTGGAACTATTGAGACGGTTTAATTTAATAGGTTTAAATTAACACAAAATCCAATGAAATATAATGAATGAACTCGACCACTGATCACTTTACACAATATATATTTTACCGTTTTGCACAAAAATAGAATTCACTGCAAATAAAATGAAAATCAATGGGATAATCTAGCAAGATTTCAAATATCGCTAGTGCTTCTATCAAGTTCTGGCCAGCGAATGATGAAGTGTATTTCTACGTGATCTGTATATCTACAACTGGAATGCAAGATGAGTGGGACATGAGAACCTTGACAGCCTTTTTGATCTCGGACGGATTTTGGGGATCTGACCGCCAGACCAAAGAGAGAAGCCGCCCCTGGCCTCTCGTATCTTCGCTCGCTGCTTGCGTCAGCTTTCCCCGTTCGCTCTGGCTGCGATCGGTTCCGTGCTAAACACCGAGATGCGAAATCGTTTCAGGGACCAATACTGTCTTTGATAGCATGCCGCCCGTCCTTCCTGAGATCTCCACCAGCGGAGATGATAAAATACCTGCGAGAAACTAGCTTCTCTGCACGGGGATCGTCTCAGTGTCTTTGGTCTCGTGCCGCATACTAAATGAGTTCCGGTGGAAATCGGTTCGCTCTGGCGAAACGAAAAGTTACAACAAATGTTCAGGGGTTCTAATGTTATGAAAAGCTAAAAGTCCCTTTAAATCATCCATCATATCAGGGAAAATTCACTTGTCGAACAAGACGTACGTCACAGAGAAAAAGGAACAATTATAAATAGTTTACGATAAAAGGTAGTCCCACAGCACTACTGCCACAGGAGAGTTAAGTGTGGTGAAGAAACTTCACTATATTGGGTCCAGCATCGAGAGATTGGGGTGACCAGTTCTATTCCTCGCTGCCTTTTCCATCCTTAACTCTACTGTATATATAATTAAAAAGCTGCTTATGCCGTTAGAAGAAACAGGTATTACATGAATGCCCTATTTTACTCCTTAAGGAATACGAAATTACAAGCACGTATGACACCACATGCTCTTGCAGAGAGGCTGCTGATCCACTGTTACATCAATCTAGTCCAATGTGATGAGTTATTGTTAATTTTTATTTTCAACTCGCCCCATTTCTTGTCCCATTTATTAATTTTGGTTCTTTTTTTTTCCTAATGCGTCCTAGTTCGTATTTGTTTTAATTCTTGGTTATTCTGTATGGCGGTAGGATGACTCATACTACCATCACCAACCCTTCTCGCTTGGAGATGGGAGAAAACCCCTACCCGTGTTGTAACGTGGGCTAGTGAGTCATTCTTGTTGATAGAGGACGTACACAGCGCTCACCCATCGGATCATTAGACGATAGCAACATTCTAAAATGACTCGTACGAAGCCAAAAGCGAAAAAGAGGAAAGTATACACAAGCCCTCAAACACTTGTCAGCAGCATCAAACAAGAGCCAACGAAGAACAAACAGAGTCAACCAGAGAGCACGAATACTACAACTAATAGCGTCGTGGCCGATCCTTCTCGGAAGCCGTTCAACGCAACCTTTGTCACAACGACCGATGATCGACTCAAAGCTTCGAAGACAGATGACAAGCAAGCACCGAAACCAGACCTAGCAACACCACCGCTGAAACAAGGTGTCGAGGCGGTAGCTACATTGTGCAGTGACAAGGCAACATCTGCAAACAACGGCCACAAAACATCGAAGACAGAGGGTAACAAGGCATTGAAACCCAACAAAATCCATCCACCGACAAAACGAGATGTCATTGTCGAGTCTACATCATACAGTGACCAGCCAACACCGGTGAAACTTGACCAGATCGCACACTCAATCGGAGACAGAAGTTGGAACGTGCCAACTTCTCAAGCAACAAAATGCCGTCTCTAACGTGGTACTACAGGAGAGGATTGTTAAGATCACACAGATGCCTGGAGGTGAGGCCTCACTCAGGGCCCTACCAGATGACAAAGTAATCACTATCCTAGAAGCAATAACTGGCAAGAGAGGCATCGCAAAGGTACGGAGGCACGAAAAGGGAGTTGTGCTTTCGCTCAACAGCACGGAAAAATCAACTGCACTGATGACAGAACTGGAGGCAGGACCGAAAGAATTCATGCTGCCTCATCAGATAAAAGTAGTGATGGAGACCAACAAGACTACAAAGAAGTTTGTCGTAAGAGGGGTGGACACCAGATGGCCCGCAAGCGAGGTTCACAACAAACTTCAGACCGAAAACGCAGACATCAAATTCACTCAGGTCGAAAGGCTAAAAACATGGAACAACAAAGACACAAACCTGATTGTGGTAACCGTCGAAGGGCCAACAAGACCTGAGAAACTGACGCTCGAAACTATTTCAAAAAAGACAGAGGCTTTTATCCCGCCGGTCATGCAGTGCTCTAACTGCCAGCAGTTTTCGCACACAAAGAAAACGTGCAGGAGAGATGCAGTTTGCCGGTATTGTGCGGGTAGTCACCAATATGGCGACTGCCCCAGGGCAAAGGAGGACCGCAACTACAAAGAAACTAACGCAAACCGTACCTGTGCAAACTGCCACGGAAACCACGGGGCAAGGTACAGAGGATGCCCTATGTTCCAGGAAACTAAGAGCATCTTGAAGGAGGCCGTGTCTAAAAACATACCCTTCAAAGAAGCCAAACACAGAGTGACTGCGGATGCTGCAGAAAAACAGCGCACGATTGACAGACGACAGCTACACAAGCTGACCGCTGAAATCAACGAAATGAAAAGGAAACTGCAGAACGAAAACAGAAGCAAGCAGGCTCCCGAAGACGACAAGGACAGAGGTGAAGACGTAATAGATATGCAGAGCGTCAGAGAAATGTTACAGAGCGCCCAGGCAATGCTACAGGAAACAAAATCCATCAAACACGAGATAGAAGTCGACATCGCCAAACTCACAAAGCTAAAAGAAGAGAACGAAGAAATCCTCCAAAGAATTGAAACAGAGAGAAGGATCGTTGAGGATATCCTTACAAAAACTAGAGACCAAAACAAAGAAACGAAAGACAAAATGAGAATCGAAATTGTACAACAAATGATACGCAATCAAGAAAGAGCATGTGCAGCCATGAATGAGGCCCTACCAAACACACTAAAGACAGTCATGGGACAACGCACAACGAATCAGACAACAACGAGAAAGGACCAAGCAGACAACTAGTGGTCCGTTGCAGTCAAATAGTTGAGGCAGGACATAAAAAACACCATAAGCGCGACACGGCACCACAAACGGACAAAGAGGAACCCAGACAGCCAGCTAGTGGTCCTTTTCAGGACCGATCACCTCCAGGACTACGAACGAGATACCAGTGAAGACGATAACACCCTATATACCCCAATTATAACCAAACTTTCAGGTTGAACAGGGTATTACAGCAGCATAGTAGACGAAAACAACAACAACAACATAGTTAGTGCTCCCAAGTCCAAGAATTTTTATTGCCGTGAATAGCGTCAGTTCAGTCTGCCAGGTTCGTGGATATTCTGAAGAGTCTGGGTATGTTCGTAAACTTAATAAGTGGTGTAAGAATGTTAGCTAATAGAGTTAGCAAGTAAGAGTAAGCTTTTTTCTGGGATTTAATTTTATTGGTAGTCAGTAGTTGCCATCCATTGCCGACTTCTAAAAAGCTAGAGCCCGTGTAGTGTAAGTTTTGTTGTAATTATACTATGTCTAGCTAGCGAGTTCTATGATTTTGTGGCGCGGGTTTGAGATATTAACGGTTGAGAATATGGGCTTAAGTTAGATGAGAGCACTGTGTAACGTTATAATGAGTTCAAGGCCCGTCTGACATTCTGCCCTTCCTTTCTCCCGTCTTTTATACTGATTTCATTTATTCTCACATACAATTTACCCATCAATTCAAGGAATTCAACGTTGTACAGGTAAAATAATAGCATACTCACATTCACAGTATCTAATTATAAACATGAAATAAAATATGTTGAAAAGTACAAACT
Source organism: Oreohelix idahoensis (assembly GCA_024509875.1). Taxonomy (NCBI): domain Eukaryota; kingdom Metazoa; phylum Mollusca; class Gastropoda; order Stylommatophora; family Oreohelicidae; genus Oreohelix; species Oreohelix idahoensis. The sequence continues at coordinate 27,223 of JAMPIV010012936.1, forward strand.
AAGTATTACCATGAAACAAAATATGTTGAAAAGCACTAACATCATCATTAAACCTACACTCGATATTATACCATTTGTTCGGAAAAATAATCATATTAGGGGGGCAGATAATCAGAACTCATAAAGTATTCGAAAAGTTTACGATTGTATGAATAGGGACTGAGGTTGTTATGTTTTAGATAATGTGGAAGATAGTTCCAAAGATGAGCAGCAGAGTAAGCTAAGCTTTTCTTGAATAAGTCAAGCCTAGGCTTGGGCACTTGTATTTTGTTAAGGCGTTGACTGCGTCTTTCACTGTATTTGAACATTGGCCACAGATATGTTGGAGCATTCTGTGACAGGATTTTGTGAACAAATTTAGCTTTGTTGAACAGAAAGCGCTTTCTTAGAGGCAGTATTTTGAGATATTTATATAGATCTACACACTGTGTTTGGCAGTTGTCAGAAACTAGACGCACTGCACGCTTTTGTAGTGAATGGAGTCTTTTTGTGTTGGACATAGAACAACCATCCCAGATTGTGGAGCAATAGTCAAGGTTTGTTTGTATGTGAGATACATAGAACAATTTTCGTGCATCTTCATCTAGGAAATGTTTGATTTTAGCTAACTGGTAAACTTTCTGTGCCGTTTGCTTAGTCAGTGCATGAACATGTGAGTTCCAATTAAGATGCTGGTCAACGACTATTCCTAGAGTTTTATGTTCATTAACGTTTTCAATTGGTGAGGTACCAATATAGATCTGAAGTGTTGTTTTCTCAGAATTTTGTAATTTTTGTCTAGTTGATATTAACATGCACTTTGTTTTAATTATATTAATTAGCATGCGATTTCCGATGCTCCACTTAATCAGATTGTCTGTATCTTTTTGTAACGATAGTTCGAGTGTGTTGCAACTCGTATCACTCGTGTAGATAGTACAGTCATCAGCAAATAGGTCACAGGATGCGTGTTCGACGTGTAATGGAAGGTCATTAATGTATATGGCAAAAAGTAGAGGCCCAAGAATAGAGCCCTGAGGAACGCCGGTATTTATTATGGTTGGGTATGAGCAAGAGTTATTGTAAGAAACTACATGTTTTCTGTCTGACAGGAATGATTTAATTATCGTCACTAGTTGAAGGTTTACTTTTGATGTTTCTAGTTTTCTAATTAAAATAGCGTGATCTATCATATCAAATGCTTTTTTAAAGTCTACAAAAACTGCCCCACATATGTTATCGTTATTAATATTTAAGTGCCAGTTGTCAATCATCTTAGTTAGAGCTGTGTGACATGAATGTTTAGGTCTAAACCCCGACTGACTATCAATTAGCAAGCCGTTGTTAACTAGGTGTTGTAGTGTTATTTTATGTATGTGTTTTTCTAGTGGTTTGGATAGCGATGATATTAAGGAGATTGGCCTATAGTTACCAAGGTTATTATTGTCGGAAGAGCCAGGTTTTAAGAGAGGATATACCTTAGCGACTTTAAAGTGCCACGGAAAGTAGCTCCGTGCGATACATTGATTGTATATGTATGTAAGCGAATCACTAATAGCTGGAGCCGCATAACGCAGTATTCGATTACTGACTCCGTCAAGTCCTGATGAGTTATTATCTTTAAGTCCTAGAAGATAGTTATACACTTCATTAACTGTCATAAACGGAATGTTGGATGGGATTGTGTTGGTACATTTGTTCTCACAAAATACTGACAGCCTGCCTAAGTCACAAGGTGAATTTGGTATTGTAGATTTAAGACTGTTTATTTCTGCCTGAAGGTAATTGCTGAAGTCTGTGGGAGTAAATGAAGTATTAGGGGTTGACGAGACTGACAGATTTCGCTTGTTCGCTAAGGTATTGATTGCTTTCCATATATCTTTACTGTTTGTTTTGTTCTGAACCAAATTTTTAAAGTAATTCTTTTTTTCTCTACGAATTAAATATTGCACGTTGTTCCTCTGTTCTCTGTATATGTTAAAGTCCTTGTTTTTGTGAGCTTGATCTCTCTGCCTCATGGCGTCTAGCACTGCTTGTGTGATCCAAGGAGATTTGACCTGTCGTTTCACACGAACTTCTTTAGTTGGTGCGTGGTTATCAAACACACAAAGAAAGATACGTGTCCAATGGGCAATGGCGTCATCGGGATCAGAAAGCTGGTAAACACTGGCAAGAGGTGCAGTTCGCAAATCATGTAAAAATAGTTCACGGTTGAAATGTTTAAAACTTCTAAATTTAATACTGATATGTTTATTTCTTGGAGCTTTATATTTATTCTTTGACCACGTGCAACATATAGGGTAGTGGTCACTCATCGCGACAGTAGGAACAGAGCATTCTATAATATTGTCTGCACAGGTGACGTAGATGTGGTCAATTATTGTGGATGATGCATTTGTTACCCTGGTAGGCTGGTTGACTATTTGTTTTAGGTTGTAAGATAGGATGATGTTTTCCCATGTTTGGTTTATGTTGCGCATGTCGATGTTGAAATCGCCTAGAAGAATAATTTCTTTGGCAGTGGTAAATACTTTATCCATCATAGTGGTGAAATCTTCATACCAGATGGCTCCTGCACTGGGATTTCTATAAAGATACCCGACTAGAAATTGTCCCTGAGTCGGTAGTTTTATTTCTAACCATATGCACTCGGTCTCTGCTGTCTCTAAATCGCTTCTGCGGCGATAACTAATAGAAGTGGAAATATATACTACAATACCTGTTTCTAGCTTTCTACTTGAGTCTCGCCGAACTGTTTTAAAACTATTTAGGGCAATTTCACCATCTGATATTTTGTCGTTTAAGCGACTTTCGGAAAGTCCAAAAACATGAAAATTTTTATTTAGAATTTGTGTAAGCTCAGGAAGTTTGCCTAATAAATGGTAAATGTTCAGGTGGCCCAGCCGTAGACCATCCTTAATTAGCCATTGTGTCTGATAGGTATGCATTTTATTTTGGCGAGTGGTTTAAAAAGGAAAATAACAAAAGCAATTTTAAATACGAACCCACGAAAATTTAAACTAATTAACGTCACCAAGTAAGTGAAAATGCAAATGTTAGTACTTAACGTACGAACACTTGGTACAAGTATTGCTAAAAAATCACAATTAACTGAAATTGTCAGTAGTATATTAAAATAGTCACACAACAGTAGGCACGCACGTTTTCACACCACAACACTAAAATTCTAACAAAGTAATTAAGCAATACTGAGAGGATACGAATTAAAAAAAAGTAAAATGAAAAAATCTTGCAAATTATGAAAAGAACTGTCGAAGGCCTGTAGCCAATGAAATTAAAGTGTTTTGAGAAAGTAACAAAGTACTTATTACTTTATGCGTCACAGTAATCAATTAATTTTTCAGGGGAGAGACGGCTTTGGTCGCAGGGATTAAGTCAATGAAAAAAAAAAATGAGTGGATTAATCATCGATAATGGATGTCTCTGTCAGGTACATAGTAAGGCCCGCGTTGCACAGACATCATTAGTGCTTGGCTGAGTGATGCTGGACTGAATTGCATCAGGTAGCCAAGTTCTGGGTTCCACTGAGCACGATCAGAAAGGCTACGGGAGGAAGCTTGACGACTGTAGATTTCGTCTGCAGTGGTTACAACACTTGTAGGAGATTTTTGGGTCTGTGACATTGTGGCACTGCTTCTTGAACTGTCATATAATGTGTTTGTGAGGGGCTGTCTTATAGGTAGTGGAGGAAACATAACATCGTAACGTTCGGCTTCCTGGCTGTAGGTGGCGTTCTGTTTGTTGTTAGGTACTTTGTTGGTTACAGGAGCGCTTCTTTGAGGGGCGGGTAAGGTGTGTTGTGCATTTTCATGAAGGGCTGATCTCATGGTAGATCGGTTTGCGTTCTCTGTGTCTGGTGGGTTGTCGTGTTGCGTTCGCTGCGGGTACTTGATGTTTTTTGCTAGAATGCTGCTACCTAGTTTTGATGTATGTATTTGATCTATGTAAAGGCGTTTCTTTGGTGCTCCAGAGTTGCTTGTGAAGAAAGGAGTGTTGTTGATATAGCCAATGTTGTTGTGTTCACAATAGCTCTGGATTGTCTTGTTGTTGGTGTCGGCTACGCGACGTTGGAAGCCATAGCAAGGTGGAATAATGGATGACATAAAAATGGAGGTGTTAGGAAATTTTTGTTTTATTGTTGTGGCCAGTTTGGAAATCGCCGAAGGGTTAACGCTGTGTCCATTCATTATGTCGTTGATCCCTACATGTACTGTTGTTCTTGTAATATTATGATGTATGTCGAACCTATGAATTCTATCAATTAATCTTTCAGTTCCAGCTCCAGGTATCGCTAAAACTGAGACAGTTTCCTCTTTTGAAGTAGACATCCGATCATTGTAAATGCCTTTTAGGAGAGAGTCGCCAATTATAACATGTGTTGTTTTACTACATGGTTGTTGATTCGGCTTTCGTTTTGATTCTTGTTGCCGCCATTGATTTTCCTCGTGTGAATCGTCCTGAATAGTCTGGGTGTTTTCATCGGATGGTTGTGGTGTCAGTATCTGATCTGGTAGCGGCGTTAGTGCCTGTTCATTTTGTACTGAACTCTGGTTAAGGGCGGTAAACCTGTTGCTTACTTTTACACTAATAGGGTAAGCTTCGTGCGCACGTGTATCCTCAACTTTTTTGATGTTACGTTGGTGCTCCTTGCGGCGTTTGTTTGATGTATGTTCTTTGGATGGATCTCCAGAAGCTTCAGGTACTATAAGAGTATGTTCCGAGTGCTTTGTTTTATAAATCGAAAAATCGCTTCGTAGTTGCTCGACGACGTGTTTCATATTGGAATTATCTTCTCTCAGATGCAGTATTTCCTGTTTGAGTAGTTCGTTTTCTGTGCTGATTGATTTATAGACATTAGTCGTCAGATCGGCAATTAGTGTTCGAAGGGTGTCCTCCATTTTTAGCATCAGCTCCTGGCAGCACTGCGCATTTATCATGTGAGTGACTTCTGGGTGATTTTCACGTGATAATGTTTCATCTGTTTGTGTGCTAGTGTCTTTAGGGCCCATTGGATATTCTATGGCCAGTATAGGTTGAGAAAATGGAGTATTTGCTACTGTGTCGCTCATTGGAAGGTCGCGTGCTGCGGGAGGCAAAGTGGATGTATTTGTGGGAGAGTGTATGCTAGAGTTAATGTTGATGATTTCGCTATCAGCAGATGAGACGCTGTCAGCTGATGATGTGATGTCTATTGCGAGCTGAGGTAAACATATTGTCGAGTCCAATTGTGTGGTACAAATTATGTTTTGTGCAGACTCATTTAAACTGACAAAGTCCGTTGCCAGCCATGATTCAATAACAGTAGGAGTTGCTTGGACCATTATCTTGTTTTTTGTATGATAAAGGTGCACAGATAGTAGTGGTGTTGTGATGAAATCTTCTACAAAGGCACCTTGTTTATCTGCTCTCGTCTCGACATGGTCATTCTGGTAGTGTTTGGTACACGTTGTGCGAAATGCCTCATAATGATATGTATTGTGGAAGAGTACAGTAGCACATTTACCGTCATTTGCTACTTTAAAGGTTAAATCCGACTCTTTGTTACATCCACGCAGTTTAACGCGAACAGCTCTGCTTTGGTCTAGGCTGTAATTTTTCATAGAGGTCGGGCGCAATCTACAGTCCCTAGCGGTTTTCATTACCTGCGAGCCATGACCGATCTCTAGGTGTGACATGTTTACATGCCACTGGGATTAATTGCCAGCGAAATACGTTGCCCTCTGTTCAAGAGGGTCTGATAGTCAAAAAAAATAAATAAACAAATAAATAAAATACTGAAAAATACACTGGCCGACCGTCTCTTCTTTACAGCGGTCAGTAACGAGTCACGGGGTCATTTTTAAAAGCTTTGTCGAAGGCATTTACAGTCCAAAAGTGAATACACCGGTATAAAAATCCGGATACGAGAGGAGAAGGAGTGAGCGTTAAGTCTGACCCGAGGGCAGAAATAATACTTAGAGATGGGAGCTTGTATTTAGGAAAGTTTTATTATGGTATGGGAAACGGGGTGTAGGTAAATCTTGGTTGTTGATGTGTTTTGAATTATGTATTATTTGAATTGGTGTAAAATAGTTGTTATTTTGTCTTACAGCGATTCACGGCGGAGGGTAGGTAACCCTAAGCCTGCAACGGACTTTGCCTTCTCCGAGAGGAAAAAAAACAAACAACAACACAAAAAGTAATACGTCCTACTAAGAGAAAGAACACGGAAACCTACGTTGCGGCTACAAGGCCTTCGTCAGGGACAGACAAACAAAAGACAGAAGGGAAAGAAAGTGAGAAATAAGTGGAGAACATGAAACTATAGGAATAAGAAACATGGGGCACTGCACGAAGGATGGCTGCTGACCGAGCAAGATGGAAGCAGTTTGTTGCCGCCCTACAAGACGCCACCAGGCGTGATGGCCACTGGCTGATTTGACGGTCGGCGGCTAAGGATCAAAGAAGAAGACATTTACACTCATCGGTAATTCATATCTTTAGCTTGTTAAATAGATGATATCCCAATCTGTTGTGACCCGTGCTGAGTCTAAAGATTATCACTTGTTCTTTTCTGCCGAGGTGGTAATATGCATCGTATTGTGTGGGTCCTGGATGCTCTGATTCCCATTTGTTTCTGTATAAAACTCTTTCACTCTTCGAATGTTATGCTTGTATCAGGTTGAGGTAGCTTTCCACCTTCCTTTGCCAATCTGTCGGCCTCTTCATTGCCTTTTCATTTAATATGACTGGTCATATACGGGCCGCTGCGCTTGAAGGGGTTAATGACAAGGGCCAGGCTAAGGCCGCTTTGGCTTATTTGACCAATCGACCCCGCGCTCACAGGGAGCAAAAGCACTCAACCTCCAGTTTTGGAAAAATTAAGAAACGAAGATTATTTCAAATTAGATAAAAATAAAGTAGACTAAATTAAAAATAAAATAATGCAGATATTTATTAGCTATATTTAGACATAAAACGTGTTACAAGAAAACTATAATCTCAAGCCCAGGGGGGCCCCCACCTGCATGGTCCAAATCGGGCCCCGCAATTACTAAGGCCGATCGCGTTTACGACAGTAGGCACAGTGTACCTTAACTATCAAATAAATAATAACATAAACAGTATGTTTTAGGCACTCGTGAGAAATAAAGAAGTGAAGAAAAAAAAATTAGACAACAGAAAAACAACAGAAGTGATAGGCTTACCTGAGACTCACACCTAGGACAACACTAACTAGTCACGGGAACGAATCGCGACTATCTTCCCTGCCAACTGGGAACCACAAAAATAGTGTTTCATGGACAGGGGTCATTAGCACGATTTCCACACGTAACACCGGATAAGTACCTAGGAACGATCCAGCTTAATTAATGACGCAATCACTTCTGTATTCTACTAGTGACATACATTTCTGGAGGGCTTTCACGAAATTAGCGGCCATTCTCTGGTTTCTGCGTCCCCCCCCCCCGTCCCCCCCATAAAACGTTCAAAAACAATGATACAAGGGGCATCGCCGTAGCAAGGGGAAAAAAGGTGTCTTTCCGGAATAAGAGCGATCACAGCATAACCTGAGAAGGAGAGCTGTAAGAAAAAAGGCATCCTAGAGACTGACAGGCGATTCCTACAGCCGGTCTCCTGCCAATTCAAAGTGAAGGATGAACGGGTCAATTTGCTAATGTCCAGCGATTAAATGTCTTTGGGAAAATCGTTAAACATTACGTGGGGGTGGGGGTGTGTGAAAAAAGATTCACCATTTCGCTGCTTCTCTTGTCAAGAGGCTAACTATCAGATTTCCTTCCGTGTCTCTTTTCTCGTCAAGGAGACAAGAGTTTGCAATTAATATTTTAGCCCATCCATGACGCGTCCTTTGTTCCCCTTCTGTCGATAATCTTGGTGAAGATTGGTTTCTGATAAATCTGTTAAGCAGATGTAATTAATTGTGTTCGCATTTTGTTTCATCTACACCAGTGATTCTCAAAACGTAGTCCAGAGCCCACTGAACACTAAAGACAGTAGTTACTCTTGTACCGATGAATGCAATACAATATGAGGTAAAAGGTGTGATTCTTATACGTGCGGCGTCGTCTCTAAATCAAGTCCCCCTTCTATACTGAATGCTTTTGCGGTAAAATTAATTCCCACCTTTTCCATCAAACTTGCATTCTTTAAAGGAGAATCCATGCAGTAGGGGCGTGGTAACTAAATTGCACGCTGAATGAAATAACGTGCATTTCTTCTCTTCTGTCAATCGCGTTTGTTTTATAAATATTCATGTCCGTTATTTTGACACAATGTCTGGAATTTTCCCAGTGTTATATTAAGCAGAGCTCATGTGGGTAAGCATGAATAAGTACCTACATTATATATTTAGTCAGAGAAGCATCACTGTACATGGTAGACTTTGCATGTCATTGACTTAGTCAGAATACAGGGGAGGAAGAGTGTGTCTTTCAGACAGAATCAGAATACAGGAGAGGAAGAGAGGGTGTTTCAGACAGAATCAGAATACAGGAGAGGAAGAGTGTGTCTTTCAGACAGAATCAGAATACAGGAGAGGAAGAGAGGGTGTTTCAGACAGAATCAGAATACAGGAGAGGAAGAGAGGGTGTTCCAGACAGAATAACAATACAGGAGAGGAAGAGAGTGTGTTTCAGACAGAATAACAATACAGGAGAGGAAGAGAGGGTGTTTCAGACAGAATAACAATACAGGAGAGGAAGAGAGTGTGTTTCTGACATAATAACAATACAGGAGAGGAAGAGAGTGTTTCTGACAGAATAACAATACAGGAGAGGAAGAGAGTGTGTTTCAGACAGAATCAGAATACAGGAGAGGAAGAGAGGGTGTTTCAGACAGAATAACAATACAGGAGAGGAAGAGAGGGTGTTTCAGAAGGAAAATGGAAATGAATGAATCGAACAAGATAATTAGTGCCGTCGTCAGGAAATGCAGCAGAAAGAGCACAAACTATTTTTTCCCGCCATGTTTTGGCACGTTACTTGCTCGGTTTGCTACTAATGAAAGTGTCAGGTGAATTCCGGAACGTCATGTACAACATCATCTGTAAACGACCCAATAAGATCTATGCCGGTGACACTATGAGATCACATGGTGAACGTTTCTGCGAACATCTCTACGTCATCTCTTGGTGGGCTTCTTAACCTGTCATCACAGACTTCAACAGTCCGGATCACTGGAGTGCACTTCAGGAAACTCCGACTTTGTCATCTTTCTCTGACACTAGAAATCGGTTTGCTCTAGAAAATAGCTCAGTCTTTCTTAACAGTTCCATTAGGGCGCCCATAGCTTTAAACACCTTACACTTCCTTGCTTGAGATCTCTTGTTATTTCCTGCTTTGTTCTTTATTCTTCATTCCGCCTTTCTTTCATTTGTCCTTCCTACAGAGAGCTTATACCTTTCTTATCGTTATGCTATTACTTTACAATTCACAAGCAAAGGGTTCCCCCCTCCTGCTTATACTGAACGACGTAGCTTCTTTCACACGTCTAGCCTCAGCCAAAGATATAGGATCGTTCCGTTACTACTTCTGCGTTCGGTTTGTCAGTCATGCTAAATCTGCAGGCCTACAGCCAGGACGGTCTCTTCCAGGTCCAAGCGGCAGCCCCTTAACTTCTGCCTGAGCACAGCACCTCCTGGCCAGGACTGGCGTCGTAGGTCATCGTAGGCTGGGTAGTTCTGGAGAATGTGCTCAGGGGTCTGGACTGAAAACCTTGTGTTTGGAAGAATAGTCATGACAATAGTAGGAATGTCTCTTCCGCTAACGCATCGTGCTGGCTATGAGCGCAATGCGAAGGACAGAAAGGACATGACACGTCCCGCTAACTCCCATGTCTGCCACCAAGGTAGTACTGCCCTTGTAAACCGTCCTCTGACAGAGAAATAAATAATGAAAACATTGTAAATTGTAGATGACCATCCAAGTGTCGCTCGCCATCGCCTCGATCTGAGAAGCGAACGTGTTATGACAAACGACCAGCTAACACTACGAAAAGAAGTGCTAGTACTTCGGTAGTCTCTTTCGCGCCACTACTCACAACTATGGAAACATCTGTTCTCATTCACTATGCTTCTTCAACGAGACTACTAAACAGTATATGGAATAGTACTTTATTTATATTTCAGTTTATCTCAACTGTGTTGTTGTTTACTAGTATTTGGCGGTAAAATACAATGTTCTGTGCATGATAGTCTGTGCTTAGAGAAACTTCTACAGATGTGAGAGATCGAGGGTTCGCGTGAAATTCCAGGGTCAGTAAAGCATCTTTATTTAGATTTAGTGGTTGGCAGACGGTTAGTCCTTGTATTCTCCTCCTTGCCCTGAACAACAGCGTTATTTTATGTTGCTATAAACCATTCTCTGATGTGCTGCCGCTGTTTGTCAAAACCATATTTCTCACTTGTTGTCTAACATATATTATATGTGTTCCAGTTCTGATCATCGACTTCACTCATTCATTCATTACCGTTCAATTATACACCGAGGAACACAGTCCTTTAGCAAATGCATGCCAAGTTCTCATGTTCCGTGCCGTCAGCTCAAGATCCTGCCATGTCAACTTTATTCCTCTCATTTATGTCTCCAGTTCTTTTCTCCATATGTTTTTCGGTTTCCCTCTACATCTCTGATCCTGGGGATTCTAGTTATGCTATTAAAAGCTTTCCATAGTGTGTACTATCCGTCACCAGCGTCTTATCGTCATCTATTGTTCAGCTAGCACTTGTCTGGTTCTTGTCATCAGTTAAACATTGGTAATGTTATCGTGCCATTTCAATCCTCCTATTCTACGCAAGCACCCATTTATGAAAGGCGGTAACGTCTTGGCTGTTGTTTTTGATAATCTACTTGCCTGAGCAAATGTTTATAGCTTTCCTTGTCAATTGATACACATATGATATCGGAATAAAAACACTACAAAACAGACAGTTTGAGAGTCATTTCAATAAGGGATGAGAAATCAAATACAAGAGAACAATCATAGCAGGGGATTTCAACGCCCACTCCCTACTCTGGGGATACCAGGACACCAACACATCAGGCCAGGCAGTAGAAGAGCTATATATCGTGTAACGACTTCTCACCGACTTTTTCTTCTGTCTATTATTTTATTCCTCTAAAAAAAATCTCTATCGCTAGATTGGAAACATATTCCCTTCAGAAATCTTTTTCATTCTTATAATGATAAAGTCTCTCTCTCTAGTCTTAGATTTCACAGTGTTCGCTGGCGGGTTTCTCACGGCCAGGAGCAATAGATTATTCCCCCACCGGCGAAGGTCGAAGGTGAAAAGGTTGTGCTACGAACAGTCCGAAAGTCGACCCTTTGTTTGTGTCAGGAACTGGACGCACATAAATCTGCCTTGCACATTGAAAACACTAGGACCAGTTTGGTGAAGGAATTTGATCGTCCTGCAACCAACATGAACTACACACAAAATGTGTGTGTGTGGGGAGAATCCGGGAGAGTGTGCAACGGGGCCACCCAAGAGGTCGACCAAACATACAGCTGGAATTGAGGGAATTATAAGTCAGTCTACTTGTAACCATCCTTCAAAGCAGATGTGATTTTATGGGCCTCGGTCGAGGCTACTTTGTGGTTGAGAAAAGAATCCGTAGTGAATTCAGTTGAGCGAAGTGAGTAATCTAATACTGCAGATTTTATAATATGAATAATCATATGTTTATCCACAGCTTACTATTGCAGTAACTTTTTGTTAAACAAAGTTTTAAATGCATTTCCATTTTCAGTGTCAATAATTGTTATTTGCATAATTACAGATCACCCAAACTAATGTATGAGTTTGCTGAGGTCATAGACCTAATTAACCACTGATCGCTATCTCACATCCTGGCAGAAATAAGACAGGGTTAAAATAATCGATGTACAGTAGAACTCCATTTATCCGAACCCCAATTATCCGAACATCCAATTATCCGAACACTTTTTTGAGAAAAAAAAAAATCAGGTGCCACCAGTCATGTTAGACTACATTTTTGAATCTTTTGATGCTGCAAGCTTCAAATGTGTGCGAACAATTTGTAGAGGATGGGATGGGCTAATGGTCGGTCGCTTACGTACAGGAAGTCAGTTAGATCATAAAGTCAGTTAATATCTGGTTTACCAATCTAGTGTACGTGTGCGTTCTAGGCAGTACACTGGATAAACAGACAGCTCAACTTAAAATAATTGTGTCTGCTACTACAGCAGAATAATTTTGGTGTGCAAGTATTTCTCTGTGCGATATGGCATCTTACAGAAGGCCTAAAACATATAAAAGGAACCGCAATGTTTTGTCAATTGAAACGAAAACAGAAATTATCAAGAGACTAGGAAAAGGTGAAACTGTGTCTTCACTTGCGAGGATTTTCAATGTTGGGAAAGCTACCGTCTCTGACATCAAAAGTAACAAGGATAAAATTATGAGTTTTGCATCGAAATTGGATAGTGAAAATGGGTCGAAGAAACGTAAACCATGAGAAATGCGAGAGATTTGAAATTGGAAGAGGCTTTGTATATATGGTTTGTGCAAAGAAGAAGCAAAGGGGAAACTATCTCTGGCTCTCTATTGTGTGAAAAGGCACTTTAGTTCAACAATCAACTTGACGGTCCTCCTGACTTTAAGGCTAGCCAGGGATGATGGTTAAGAAACTTTAAATCTCGTCATGGCATACGAGAACTGGAGATTCAAGGGGAATCTTTATCTAGCGATGCAACTGCCGCTGAAAATTTTAAAGAAACATTCTTGGCTTTTTTGGAAGAAGAAGGTTATCACTCGATGATGTGTATAATGCCGATGAGACTGGCTTATACTGGAAATCATTGCCTCAAAAATCACTTGCATCTCAGCGCGAAGCAGCTGCCCCTGGGTTTAAAAAGTGCAAAGAGAGAGTAACAATTGTGGTAGCCGCGAATGCCAGTGGAAATCATCGTTTACCGGTGCTAATGATCGGTAAAGCCAAAAAACCACGTTGTTAAAAGAATGTGACATGTCTCCCATTGTGCTACAAAGCACAGAAGAGTGCTTGGATGAATAGTGAAATATTTCTTGATTGGTATACAAATCAGTTCATCCCAAAAGTGAAGAGGTTGAGAGAACAAGAAAAGAAAACTGGAAAAGTAATTCTTCTACTGGACAATGCACCATCTCATCCAGAGACGGATACATTGAATGCAGTTGATGCAAATTTTAAAGTAATTTTTCTGCCTCCCAATGTAACAGCACTGATTCAACCAATGGATCAGGGTGTTATAGCAAAGCTTAAAAAGATGTACAAGAAGGAAGTCCTGCGTCGTTTATTGTTGGCTGAAGATGAAGAAAGTGTGGTGGCGTTTTCCAAAAAGCTTAATCTCAAAGACTGCTGATATATGTTAGCTGATGCTTGGACCACCCTGTCACAAGATAATCTCAACAAGGCTTGGAATAGATTGCTTGGGAAAAAAGAAGAAAATGAAACTACTGTAGTGGACACAAATGATGATTGTATAAATGAAGTTGTGGAACTGTCTCAAGCAATGCCCGGATTTTCGGCCTGTGACAAAGATGATGCACACATGTGGCTAGGAGATGATAATGATTCTGGTTTTCAGTTTTTGAATGACGAAGAAATTTTGTCTTTTGTGCAAGAAGAAAACTAAATACATGTAGTGACCGATGATGAAGACACCTCAGAAGTACATGATGTACTTGTAGATTATGAAGAAAACCCAAAACGTCGACCGAGTCCTGAAGAGGCCTTTATAGCACTAGAAACAGCGATGGCTTGGTACGAGCGAGAAGATGACAGCTGTGCTACACAGCTTCTGCTGTTGAAGAGAATGCGGGACTTAGCAGCCAAAAGGAGACTATCCAGTTTGGTGCAAAAGAGGATTTCTCATTATTTTAAATAGTGGGTTACATCGTACAAGTACATGTATACGTAAGTTGCGCCTGGTTTTGAATCATTTGTAATGTTATTTTGAAAACATTTCTCTTTCTTAAAAAAATAATTAATACAAGTAGTACATGCACTGCAGTGTAATGAAAGATTTTGGTGATACAGTAATCTAATACAGTGTGGGTATTATTATTACAGTACAAGTAAATATGTTTTATAGTGTAATTTCCTTGTGATGGTTAATTATTTTTAGAAATATGTGTACATGTACTCGATACATTATGTAATCCAATTATCCGAACATTTGATTATCCGAACGATGCTCGGTCCCATGGGGTTCGGATAAATGGAGTTCTACTGTATATTATTGTTGTTACTTTGGGATTTGCATATTGACCCAAGCAAAACAGAAGTGAATTAGTGGTCTTTCTATTTCTTATAAGGCTTCTGTGTTCTCTGTCAAGACTACAAACTTGATAAAAGTGTTCTCAATCACTTCTTCTCACTTTGTCACATAAGCGACATTAATGTGTTTTTCATCATGGACTGTTCTTTACATGTATTTAATGCAATCCTATGCATATACAATGTTGTATGATTGAAGAACTATTTTATTATCAGTTATATGAATGTTGTTTTCTACAGGAACCAGGACTTTAAGTATGTTTACAAGTGTTTAGCTATTTAATGAATTTACCACTTGACTGACAAAATGTAAGTCAGCGGTTCTCAAGCCTTGAGACCATGACTACCCTCCACATGATTTACTGCTCAATTAGCAAGAATGTAAATCATTGGTTCTCAGACCTTGGCAGCAATGACACCCCAACACGTTAAAGCAGCATATGAAACTATTACTCGTTGGTTCTCAAACCATTGTTGACAGTGACCCCATAATTAAAATACTGCTCTATGGGCACTAGGTGAACCAGTGGTTCTCGACCATTTGATGACCCCAGCCCCTTCCTCACAGTTTGTGAAAACTCATTGTCTACATGGGGAAAACCCCTGCTGTAAATAAGCAGACAGCCAGATAGAGACTGAGAACTCAAGAAACGCTATAATGTCAGTTAAGAAGGAGTATTTCATAGATAATAGATCACACACTGTTACTGAATGGTAGTTAACCTTGTGTTAATTTAATTTCTGATGGACGCTTACCGCCATCATACTTAGGAGATGATTGCTCTTGAAACCACTAACGGTACTTCAATTGTTCCCAGTCCACCCAGGTTGCGGTTACAAAGTACAAACCCAGGTTGCGGTTACAGGTCCAGGGTACAAACCACGGTACGAGTCCACTGTACCAAAGATTACTCCATACCAACCCACACTATATTAACCAGGTGACCATTCCAAAACCCAGTTACCTCTATCGACCAGTAAGCAGAAGTATTCAGCTGGGTTGACTTACCCCATCCTTATTTGAGATGCGCAATGAGTCCAGGGAAGTAAACTCTTTTGCCCGCTGATACGATAGAACTGTAACACTGCACCAAAGTGCTGGGGCATACAAAACCAAGAGAGTCCAAACACAAATCATCTCCGCAGCTACTACAGTCCTTGAGGAGATGAGTATTAACATCTACCAGCAAAACTACCATAGAAGAGATCTACTGTCCATAGGATGACAAACTAGTTGTTTTTTTCTAAACAGTAGAGCTAAACTTTATTTCATTTTATATGTATATTCAGAAATGAGAGAATCCATACCCTTTTATTCAATTTAACTTAACAGCGTCTGTTGTTATTTTTTCATATTAACTTTATTTGGGTTGTATTTTGTTTTAAATACAAATCTACACCCTGGGGGCTCAGCCTTAATTCAAATAACTTCTATTGGGTTGGGATATTTTAAATGTGGCTGGACACCAAATCTCTTTCTCAACCTTATGTGCTTTACACAGTCCTTTTGTATGATTCCTGAGGAAGAATTTATCGTCCAGAAAATATCCTGTTTAGCTGCCAGAATTCGCTTGTAAGTAAAATTCTAGTACACTATTTCCCGAGGAGATGCAGTTCCATTACGAACTCATAAACTGTCTATAAGACATTATTATCTTTATTCATCCATTCCATACAAGCTGTCCTGTCTCCTCAAAACCACCCCACGACACTATGTAACACTTTCAACCTTATAGTCATCCAAAACGAAAGATCTCCACCAACCCTCTACCATAAAGCTAGCGGAACCAGTAGCCGACCAGACTTAACACTAGTGTCTGCAGACCTCACCAACCAGTATAAATGGAGGGTATTGGAGGACATAGAAAGCGACCACCTACCAATCCTCACCACCATCTCACAGGGTAAAACTAAAACGAAAACCAAAAGATAGCCGAAATGGAACTATGCTCGAGCAAACTGGGAACATTACAAACTCTTATCAGACCAGCTCCTCGCTGAAATAGACAAGAACCAAGTCATTAATACCTTGAACGAACAGATCTCTACAGCCATACTGCATGCAGCCAAACAGGCAATCCCCAAAGGCAGTCGTATCAAATACAGCATCTTCTGGAATGAGGAATTAGAACACCTAGTACAACTAAGACGCAAGGCACGGAAAACAGCCCAGGAACATCCTAGCCGTGAAAACAAAACCACATACAACCGACTCACTGCACAGGTTAAGCTAGCGAGCAGAAAAGCCAAAATGGAAACCTGGAAAGAAAAATGCGAAAACCTAGACCTCAATCAAGAAGGGAAGAAAGCATGGAAACTCATCGACAACATGGCAGGGACATCCCAGAAGAGAAACCCAATTCCTATAAAACTTCCAAACAGTAAAACAGCTACCTCCAACAGAGAAAAAGCACGAGCAATAAATCGATTCTTTGCTGAAGTCAATAAAACATATAAAAGAGCCAATCTAGATAAAGCCATCAAGACACTTACAAAACGCATGCTAAAAGCACACAAGGCTGTGGACAGTATCTTTGATCAGGAATTCGCGCTAGCTGAACTACAATCCAGTCTCCTAAATACCAAACTCAAAAAAGGCAACAGGGCCAGACCAGGTTACCAACGACATGATAGTCAAACTTGGGGAAAAAGGCTTGCTGACGATCCTGGAATTCATAAACACGACGTGGAGAAGTAGCACTGTACCTACAGGATGGAAAACGGCTAACATTATCCCAATTATCAAAAAAGATAAACCACCAAGCGAAGTAGCTACCGACCCATCTCCCTGACTTCGTGCATTGGGAAAATGGCAGAACGTATGATAAATGCACGCCTCTACTGGTGGTTAGAGAAAGGGAAAGCCCTCCATCCTAACCAAGCAGGATTTAGAAGAGGAAGACAGACTGTTGACCAGGTAATCCGATTGGTGCAACAGATTGCTGATGCTTTCCAGGATAAAAATCATGTGGCCGCAGTTTTCATAGACCTCAAGCAGGCATACGACCGAGTATGGAGAGATGGTTTATATTTCAAGATGCAGAAGATGGGCATAGAAGGAAGAATGTTTCGTTGGATAAAAGATTTCCTCACAAACAGAACCATCTTCACAACGTTCAACGGAACAACATCAGGGAAAAGAACCATCCAAGAAGGCCTCCCACAAGGCTCGGCCCTAAGCTGCACCCTCTTCCTCATATATATAAACGATCTGGCAGACTACCTTGAATTACCCAGCGCCCTGTTTGCTGATGACCTAGTCTTTTGGGCAGAAGGGAAGTCCCATTTGCAATTGCAAAAGAAACTAAACCGTGCACTGGCTGCTCTAACAACCTACTGCAGCTTCTGGAAAATGGTGATCAACACGAGTAAGACAGTCTACACTATATTCACACTCAGCAACAAAACAGTAAGGAAAGAACTGGATTTAAAACTTGATGATACAAAGCTAGCTAAAGAGAACAATCCGACTTATCTAGGGATACAGCCAGATACCAGACTCACATACAAAACACATGTTGAGTCCCTAATTGCAAAGGCCTCTAGAAGGCTGAACCTCATAAAGCGATTGGTAAGCACTGATTGGGGAGCCAATCAGTGCACACTACGACAACTGTACTTGGGATACGTGCGCTCAGTTATGGATTGCTCTCTACCTCTGCAAGCCGCTGCTAGCCCAACACTTAGACTGAAACTAGATCGCATACAAAACCAGGCACTCAGATTCATCTGTGGAGGCTTGCGAACTACCCCGACCAGCGCATGCGAGATTTCCGCCAATGTGGAACCCCTAGAACTCAGGAGAGAGAAATCAGTTATCATCACAGCAGAAAGGTTCTTGCGAGCTGACAAGGATGACCCCTGCAAAAATGTTATCAGTGACCACAACTCGTACCGAATTAAAAAGACATCTTTCACTAGAAGCAGAAAAGTACAAGAACATGCCCGCACATCCAATGAAAACTAGATTTGGAGATTTAGCCAGTGGGAGGTTGAAGAGAAGCAGTTTTGTGCATCGGTCCAAAAAACTAATTAGAACATACAAGGATGAACTACCAGACATCACTAAGGAAATAACTCCCACACTCCTCCCAACACCATGGGAACAACATCAAAATTTCAGTATTAAGACCTCCATAACTACCACCTGCCCCATGGGAGAGCTAAATACTCTCCAAAGGAAAATAGCAGCATGTGACATGATTGAAGAACTATACCCCAGAGAAGCATGGATCCAAGTATATACTGATGGATCTGCAACCAGAGCAGTGAAGAACGGAGGCGCAGGAGTTATGTGGTCTATCCAGACAAAGAAAATGAATCCACCTGTTCACCTACTGGAATATTCTGTTCAAACTATGCTGCTGAAGTACAGGCCATAAGCATTGCTGCAGGAATAATAAATAACACAATAAGCCAATGTCAGCAGGTTGTATTCCTTACCGATGCAATGTCAGTTCTGCAAGCCCTCAACAGTGATAAACTGCCAGAATTAAACAAAGTCCTATGCGAAGTAAATATCAAAAGAAGGGTAGTGCTACAGTGGATACCATCACACTGTGGCATACCAGGAAATGAGAGAGCAGATATGTTAGCAAAAGAGGGAGCAACACAGGAACAAAAAGAACAAACAATCACATTCCAGGAAAAGAAGACCCTTATCAAGGCCATCAGGAAAATTGATCAACAAAGAGACAACTATCAATATCTTGATCGAGCAAAACAGGTGATCCTGTTCCGTATGAGAACAGGACACAACAGACTGAACAGTCACTTATACAGACTGAGATTGGTCCCATCACCCCTATGTACGTGTGGACAGGCAGCACAGACAGCCGAACACATCCTGCAAGACTGCCACATGCTTAGTCAATTGCGAACTGAACATTGGCCCACAGAGACGCACATCCACACAAAGCTGTTTGGGAGTCTTGAAGAACTTTCAACCACAGCAACATACATCCAGAAAACCGGACCTCTTGTGTAGACATTTCTAAACAACAGCGAACGAGAAGAAGAAGAAGACTAGAAGGTACCAAGAGCTTTCAGGGAAGCACTACATACCAGAGACTAGACTGCCTACTCAAGCTGTACCTGACCTACCACCTCACGTAGAACTAAAAAGACCACTAATACGTTCAAACCTTCTTCAACCCGCAAATAAAAGCCTCATACGAACACTGCTGAAAACACTTGCCATGGAAACCATCTGTCAGTATGATGAAGACATTATCCATGCTTACACAGACGGATCAGCTTTCAAAGCAGTCATAAATGCTGGATATGGGGCCATAATCATCCCACACAGTACAGAAGAACCCATCAAAATTGCAGGCCCCTGTGGTACCTGGTGCACAAACTGCGAAGCCGAAGTAGTCGCCATCCAGAAAACCCTAACTAAAATTTTTGAACTCTTTGAATCAAACGAAATGGAACCAAATGATGTTGTAGTGTTCTCAGACTCGCAGGCTGCCCTCTTGGCAATAGGAAACTGGAAAACCAACTCAATCAATACTATCCAGAAGGTCCAAGAAACATGCCACAAAATTATGATCTTGTATGGAACAGAAATATACATGCAATGGATACCTGGCCACATAAACATCACATTGAATGAAGTTGCTGATAGACTGGCAAAGAAGGGAGCAAAAATTCCACAGATTGACCAACCATTGAATATGTTAACAATTAAACAAATAGTCAAAAACAACTGTAAAGAAGTTTGGCTGAACACGTGGGCACAGGCTAAAACAGGAAGAAGACTCTTCATAAACCAAACAGCCCCAAATAAGGAAGATGCTATGAACCATATCGAACGAAGATACCAAAACAAAATTTTCAGATTGAGAACAGGTCACTCTACACTAAATGGCCACAGAAACAGAATGTGTTCACAAAATATAGCAAAATGTAGACACTGCCTAAACCCGTTGGAGACAGTAGAACACCTACTACAGTGCCCTGCACTTCAGGGACTGAGACAACTACTACTACCACACAACCCATCCATAGACAATACACTGTATGGCAGCTCAGAGCAGCTTATACCAACTGCGCAGTACTATATAATGGCATCAAGGTCACCAAGAGTTGACGCTCATTGACAGTGGATCAAAGTCAAGTCAAGTCAAGGGATGAGAAAATGGGTCACTGAGGGAAAAGGGGGGAATAACACAACTAAAGAAGAGAGCACAATAAGAAATCCTGTGCAGAAAAAAGTAATCTCATGTTTAAATCCCTGAGAAATCATAATTTGTAGCCATCAATGTCACTCCTATAAACTTTCTTGTGAAAGTTTCTGGCTCTCAGATTTTAAATTTGCGCTCGTCTTCCTCTCAGCTAGCGGTAAGTTGGAATGGCTATCACGTGATAAAGGTCGAAGAGATACACAGGTAAGGAAGGGACCACCTCTTGACCCAAGGTTACATGTAATCACTATGGAATACTGTTACTACCGCCGATACTACACGATTCTGGCAGATATCTGTATCTTAAGTTTGAGAATCTACTACTTTCTTTTTAACGGACATTGCCGCTCCAGGTCGACAAGATATAAAGGTCACCACATCATTTGCTAATACTCAGACGTCGTCATCTTTTCTGTTGAGGCCAGGAAGTCGGAAATAAAGCAAGATTTAATGGATCGCATTTTGAACAACGCGTCATATGCCTCAGGGCAGGAATCAGAAAGGTGTATGAATGGGAATAGTCATCTGATGAATCAGATTCAGATAGTGTAAGTATTAACTTCACCCCATTGTCAATCATCGTGATAGTGAGGTAAACGAATACCTGATGAATCTGTCCAATATGCTAACACCTGCATCATAGACAAAGCAGGAAGAATACATCATAGACAAAGCAGGGAGAATAAATCACAGACATAATCTCTTCAACACCGGCGATTAAGAAAGATAGATGAGAAATGTCAGGGTGCACAAAGAAAACAAAGAACAAGCTACTGGAAATAAGAACTAGATACCTAACAAAAGAAACATTGAAGAATGGGGCGCATTACATGATATCAAACAAAAGATTCATGAAAAGTGGAAGTATTGAAGGATGAGGCGTATCAGAATTTCCAACTCAAATCTGTCTTATTGTATGGCCGTAAAACGTGCAGAACAACAACAACCACTAAGCTACAGACTTTCCTACATGGGTGCTTGCGTAGAACAGATGGATTGAAATAGTGCGACAAGATCACAAATACCGAACTGATGACACGAACCAGACATGCTCCAGTGGAACAAGAGAAGAGAAGAAGACGCTGGCGATGGGTAGGGCATACACCGATGAAACCTGCTGTTATAGTCCGTTCGGAAATTCGTGCCCACAGAAAGCGTCAATTTTCTCCAAAACTGTTTGTTGTATGGACATGAATTTTTGCATGCAGTCTTAGATTTTCCATGCAGTTATTAATATATTTTTTGCCCTTATAAAACTCATGTCATGTTCGAATTTTCTTCTTTACGTTATATAAAAAAACTCTTACCGTTGTCTGGGTTAATTTTTAGTAGCTTTACAGGAAAGTTACAAGATCCGTTCAAAAATATTTTTGTTTTTTTACAAAATGTCCCGGGTTTTTTAGGTAAAAATTTGGAAATGTCCCTAGCTCTAACCACTCTCCAATCGGACGCTCAAATCGGGTATCCACTCTGCTCTGAGTTAGGAAAGGCAAAGGCAGCTAGGAGGAAAACTGGTCACCCCTCCACCCACCTCTTAAAGCTGAGACTACGTTTAAGTGAAGTTTTACTACGCTACGCCAGTGTCTGCTATGGCAGGGGTTCTCACACTTTATTTGCTCATCGCTTCCCCCCCCCCTTCCATCTAAGCCTCATTTTCCTCTGCCCCCCCCCCCCTTCATAGTCGCTGTTAGCTGGAAAAAGGTACTTTACCATCTTACAGTGGGCCCCCACCCACCCAGAAACATAGGGGGTGGGGGGTATTATGGCCCACGTTGAGAAACACTGTGTTATGGGACCACACTTACCCTTCCCTTATGAACGCGTGACGCAATGTTATAAAATAGAGCAGTGACGCATAAGTGAGTGAATGCAAGTTAAGTCCAGCATAAGTGTATCAATAAAGAGTCAATAAGTGACGGAAATGACTCTAACGAGGGCCATATATTCACGAGTTATTTACTGCAGACGACTGCTATTAGTGTCAGCACAATGTCAACCAAGCTAGCAGTCCTGACGTGTCCGGGAGACGAGCACAAGTGATCATCTTATCCGGGGGCGTATTTAGGGTTTTAGTCGCCGCAGGCCAGATCTGAAATGTTGGAGCCTCCCTGGCAATAAAAGGCATAGGCAGTCCCACAGCACATACGGCCGGAGGGGACAAGTGTTATGGACTTCAAAATACAAGGTCCAGCTTCGAGAGGTGGGGTGATCAGTTCGCTTCCCCGCTGCCTTTGCCTTCAATAACTCAAAAGCAGAGTCAGGTGCCCGTTTACAGCTGGGCAGACTGGAGCGCGACTTCTCCGTGTTTCGAGCCCGGTATCTTTGCTGATAATCGGACGCTCAACATGGGTACGACTGTTCTGAGTTAGGGGAAGGCAAAGACGGTTAGGAAGGAAACTGGTCGTCTCCCCCACCTCTTAAAGTTGAGACTAAGTATAAGAGCAGTCTCACTCCCCTACGCCAGTGTCTGCTATGGTACCACATTTACCTTAACCTTATGAACGCCAGACTCAATGTTCTTATGTGGAGCAGCCACGCGTGACTAGACAAGAGCCAGTGGAACCAGAAATGAGGAGAAGACGCTGGAAATGAATAGGACACACACTGAGAAAATCTGGTGATAGCATTACAAGACAGTCTCTGTTCTGAAATCCCCACGGTAATGGAAGCAGAGCAAGACCAAAGAGCACATGGAGAAGAGAACTGGATATGAAAGGGATGAAGAACACATGGAGAAGAGAACTGGATATGAAGGGGATGAAGAAAACATGGACAGATCTTGAGCTGATGGCACGGGACATGAAGACTTGGTATAACTTTGGTGAATCTCTATTCTCCTTTGGGAGTTGAAACGTGAAAGAAGAAGAAGTGACGCGTAAGTCACAGTGAAAATGAGTCCGGCATAGAAGCATCAATACAGAGTCAATAAAGTGACGGAAATAACACGCTAACGAGGGCAACATATTTGAGTTATTTCCAGCAAGCGACTGCTATTAGCGTCAGCAGCGTTGCCACTCCTAGGTGGATTCACTTAGATCGAAGGGGTTTTCTCCCCGTCTAGGTGTTGGTATCCTTCATTAGTTGAGGAACGCCACCTAGATCAACTTTCGGTTTCTCGACCAAAGTAGCCACACACACAAAAAAAAAACCGAATAAAGTAGCTCAAGTCGTCCGAAAGTAGCCCAAAATTCAAAATCTAGGTGTATCTAGGTGTTTTTTAATTTACCATCTACGTATTATTTTTTTCAAAATTCAGGTTGGCAACACTGAGTGTCAGCATAATGTAAACCAAGTTAGCAGCCCTGACGAATCTGTGAGACATGCACAGGTGGTCATCTTATCAGGGGTCGTATTTAGGAGTAGCTGCCGCCGCGGACCAAAACTGACATGCCGGACCCTCCCAAGCGATACTATTGTTTATCCATTGCCGTTCAGCACAAGTGGTCATCTAATCCAGGGCCCGTCATCTGCTCCTTAGATGCCGCTGCGGACCAAAACTGATATGCTGGACCCCTCCCTTTGTTTATCCATTACCGTTTAGCTTCCAGAGGAGCATACGCGCTCAACAAATAAACGCAAAGCTTTCATGTTCTGAGCTAAATATTTATGGTCTTTCTATGCCTTTGTTAACCCCTTCATGCGAGCGTCCGATTGACATAGTGGTTTAGAGCGCTGGTCTGTCGCGGCAAAGGTGTGCCGGGTTCGGACCCAGGGTATCCACACGCTCCTGTCTACCCATCTGTAAATGGGTACCTGACTTTGCTCTTGAGTTGGGGAAAGGAAAACGCAGTGAGGAAGGGGAGCTGGTCATCCCACCTGGACCTAGTAAAGTGAAGTCTAACACTTCACTCCCGTACGGCTGTATCTGATATGGGACTACTTTTAAAGCTTAATTCCGTGTATTTTTTCCCGTTCATCACCTTACAGGAGCATAGGCCTTCAACAAACCTATACCAAGTCTTCCTGGTCCGTGCCATCAGCTCTAGGCCTTTACATATTTCTCTTCGGGGGAAGGTGGGGGGGGGGGGGAAGAGGGCGCTCCTATTTCTCTTAACGTGGGAATTCTCTAATAAAGACTGCCTTGTAGAGCAGTTTACTGAAAGCACATGCTCCGTGGGGAACCGAAGGGCACTGACGATTAATGACCTACACGCGCTGCAGTATTTTCACTCTGCTCATCCTCTCATTACTTATTTTCTCTGTACAGCACAGGTGTTCAAAGATGTTTATTCCAGGTCCACTTGTACCTGTGCTATTCGTTCCAGCACTCTGCTAGTGTCCCCAAACAATCTTTAACGCTTCCCGTAAACAGTATTGGTTCTTTCTCCTGTCTCGCCCTCTATCGCAGGGTTTCTTAACCTGTGTTCCAAGGACTTCTTGGGGTCCAAGCATACTGTGGTAAAGTGGGATGTTATAAATATTTATAGGGGACTTATTGTACTGACTGAGATCAGCTGTGAAGGTATCTATATCTAATAAGAGTAGTGTATTATAGATAACCTTACTTACTGCCACATATGTATACCTCAGTCAGAATTATTCTGGAATAGTGCGATGACTACGTTATATGTCTAGGGTATGTGTATGATGAAGTGTAAGTCATAACAACAACAGATAGATAAACAATTTAATTTATTCCACCACACTTGACAACACTGTGACACTCACATCCATATAACACTCTAAGAGGATATCTTAAAGGAGTCACTGATAACTTTTCAAATAACAATATGTATTCAGTGCTGTCATGAATGTATATGTGTCCTGATTCAAATACAAAGGGAACCAGGAATCACAATCAATTTAATTACAAGTTATATGTACAGAATTTATTAATATGATTCTTATAGTGACATATATTATTAATGGTATCCTATGTGTGTCAGTTGTGTAGTGGTAATATGAGGTAATACTGGTTTTGTTTTGTTCAAGCTCTGTTGGTATTTGTCATCATGACTTCAATAGTTTGTTTCTATTGGAACTAGTATTGGAGATGTTCTCAGTTCCTGGTATTAAAACAATTAACTTCCCCTCTTAATTTTAGTTTATAATGTCATTTTAAGATGGGGGTACATAATGTTGAGCTCCATGGCCACACTCTCTTATCTTGCGTGATGACTGCAGTAAAAGACTCCTCCGCTCGTTTACTTAAATGAGTTCTGGAGCCACCCCACTGGTTGCTATATGGACCAAGGAGTATGCTGTCCACCTTTGGCTTCAGCAAAGCTCTGACCAGGTGCTGCTCAATAACTTTAAGACCACGGTCCCTGAAACAAGAAGGTTGTACCTTCTACGTCAGAACTAATTTATACTCCATTTCTACACTGAGCACAATACATCACAAACATTGAGTTCAGAGCGTTAGGCCAACTGTCAGCTTCATCTGAAATACTTTATACCAGTATTTCCCTCCCTAATGGTTACTACGCCTCTGCAATTCCAGCATTATTTCTTTCTAGTTAATAATCTAGGTGTCAGTGTACTGTTTGGCCATTTCATGCAGTTTTACTTTCCTCCGACACCTTCTGTTCAGGCTGGAGCACTATAGGCTTTACATCATGTTCGCTACTGAACCACACATATATACAGACATAAATTATCAATTTACATTCAATTTTCATTAAAAGATATTGAATATTTCAAGCTTACCACAATTCATGGAAATAATAAACAGTTTCGTTGACTGGCAATGAATATAGCACAACTCCGATCTGCCGATGTCCCAGGCTTTATTTTATAAAAAATATACACTGGTGCTCAACGTACTGTTTCTTAGTAGGTTTATTACAAGATGTGGCAATGAACAGACGCTCTGAATTGAGTATATTCGCAGCTCTACCCAATCAAACCATGTCTACACATCTTTTCAAAAAAGTACCCCTTTCTCACGTTTCCCCTGACAACACAAGATAGTATTTATAGTCCGACCAATCGTGTTTAGTCTTTCATTTGTTGCGCTCCAATCAAATAGGAGTTAACATGGTAGGCTATTTCCGTAACGTAATGTTTTTTCAAACACGTTATAAAAAAATTTTATGAGCAGAAATGATTTCATGCTGTCAGGCACCCCCACTATTTTATTTTGGCCATAACTTGGTAATTCCTAGACTATTTGCGTAACGTTTTACATATTCTTTGTCAGCAAACCCTAAGGAACCCAAATATACGAATTTAATGGAGCCAATATGCATTTTCTTCTAGGATAGTCGTGCTGTTACTGTCATGTTTTCAAACGTAAACCGGTATAATGTCATAATTCCCAATAAGCGTTTTTCAGGATTTTAAAACCTAACTCTGGTA
The DNA here is from genome assembly GCA_024509875.1 of Oreohelix idahoensis. Taxonomy (NCBI): domain Eukaryota; kingdom Metazoa; phylum Mollusca; class Gastropoda; order Stylommatophora; family Oreohelicidae; genus Oreohelix; species Oreohelix idahoensis. Next base: position 53,990 of record JAMPIV010012936.1, read on the forward strand.
TGGGTAGTGAATTTTATCACTGTCGATTTGAAATAAAGTTAGTGCATGTGGCCTTACACGCGTGATGGCAGCAATTGTGTATCGCGCGACGCGTGTTTAGTGTTGCAGGTGTCCCTGCTTTCTGCCTCTCCCTTCTCTCTATCCTTTAGTCCATCTGTCTTTTAGTTACGCCGTGTATAAAATGGAATGAATGAAATATTAAATTTAGGTCATTGATCAGCTTGCGTATCTCAAGGTTTTTTCCAAGAAATACAGTACACGTTTCATTGAAGAAAGCGTGCAGCGACACAGTAGGCTTTTACTATCAACGTGAAAGCATTACAATTTGCCGACGAAGTAGAAAACAAGGGGGATTTCGAGTACAGGCATTGTGACAGCACTGTTCTTTACCATTCTTCTTTCCTTTTATTAAATTTATTTGTTAGGCTTTGCATTTACGTTTTAATTTATATATGGGGATTAGAATAATTCACGACACATACTCTAGGGAGTGCGTGCACGTAACGGAAAATCTAAAATGTAAAGATTTTTATTTTGATATTACGCTTTTATGTACATCTTCTCTTCCCCCCCCCCCCAAAAAAAAAAAAGAGGCCCATCGCCTTCATCGGACAATAAAATGGGTCCATAACCTTCATCGGACAATATAAGGAGTCCATAACCTTCATGAGACAATAAAAGGGGTCATAGCCTTCATCAGACAATCAATGGTGTCCATAGCTGTCGTAAGTTTTATATAGATAGGCCTTATTGTTATGGTCCCAATCGAGCAGAGGTGAGATGGTGAAATCTAGGTGAGAGAAAGGTGTGAGAAATAGTCCTGTTTACGAGGATTACAGAGTGTAGGAAAAATTACAGTCTTGGATTGAGTAATTGCTCTGCCCAACCTATCTAGTACGACACACTTAAATGGAGACGTATTTTTTTCCACTAGATACTGATTCTAATACACTATCCTCTCGTACGCACACACAAACAATTTTGTGACATCAATACATACATACGTAGAAACGAACAGGTAACTATGGGCACATATATAATGGGGCAGGGGAGGTTTTGACCAAAACTAATAGCTTAAGGTTGATTAAGTTTATTTTAACTTTAGAAAAAAATATAGATAGGTTACAACAGTTAATACATCGTTATCATGTCATCAGGTGAAATTATAGTTACATAAAGAGAAAATACATAAAACAATATATATTCTCATAGACTCTCCCTCTGGAACATGGAAAAACTAGGAAAAGGATCCCACCCGAGGTTGTTTACCCAACAGATCAAACAAAGGATTGACAATGGGAGTTGGGTTAGTCGGGACGGGTAACCGGTATGTCCTTAGTTTACTATCCCGTGGGCCTTCAGGCTAGTGAGAGATAGATAACAGAGAAGGTGTTATATTAGTATTAACTGTAGAAATAAATCCTTTCGTTCAGTTTCCACGCTCTACCTCCATACAGTGAGCGCTCACAACAGGCAAACTTACCCTCTGCCGACACAGCATACGTCCAAGGAATTTATTAAACACAAAAATGGATTACAGACTATTATATGTCTTGCTAATTTTGTCCCGTTCAGCCCCAGAAACCTCCTTATAGGCACTGCTATTTTCTCTCGGAGTTTTCGCTGGATGGGTGCGTTGGTTTATAATTTTCCTGGCGGGTCTTCTTCGTCGGATTTGCAGGTATTAAATTGGGAATAAGTTTGTTTTGTTCTAGGATTCTGTCGTAATGACTGGGAAATATCTCACACAGCAGAATGTTACTCCCAGGCTGTTCTTGGAAAATAAATAGCCGTAAAGGTTCTCTCTGAGAAGTTGGTGGTAGAAATAATGGTTACTGTCATCTGGATTTAATTAAATAAATTCGTGCAGAAAGTTCTGCCTCATCAGGCCAGGGAACTTTATATAATTTAATATAATATATCTGGCATTGTCCCGTTCCAGTTAAATTTTTAACACCAGTGAACACTTGACCGTTCTGGTTTTGCGAAGGACTTATAAGGGTCTCCAACAATCAGATTTTGGTATAGTCAATGTTATTATGTTTGGAACATATACTTTGGGATGCCATAAGCCATCTGAACATGACTCTCTATATATTAAAAACCGTTGGATCGAAAAAAAAGGTATGACCACGTGTATAAAGAGAATATATAAAACAGATAATTCTTTTATAATTATTCTAACACCCGTGTTTTTAGGTAAGACCTGTACAAATCACTTTGGTATTTAATTATTTATATTTAAAGAAATTACACGAGTGAATAGCCAATGTACCGATTTAATTACCACTAGCTATGAACAGTTAATTACTCAAAATTGACACAAGATGAAATAGAAATAAAAGGTTAATAACCAATTTCGCTCGACTAGCGTTTAAGATTATGTTGCACATCTATTATCTCGGGAAATAACGGATAGTTATATTATTTAATTTACATCTGGAAAACTTTGTGATGGGTTTATTTAATAGGTTTAAAATAACACAAAAATCCAGTGAAATAAATGAAGAAACTAAACCACTGAATCACTCAAGACTAATATATTACCGTAACACCAGAATGAATTCACTCCATTATATAAGAACTCCAAAGAAATCTTGTAAGATTCTTAGTATAAGCTAGTTACTTCTTCAACTCTCTGGGCACGAATGATAACTGCATTTTTCAGCGATATCAATATATAGTTAATGAAATGAAAAGTAATAGCTACATGCTAAGTTTCACGCCTTATTTGATTCAGGAAACTTTTCTGTTTTGTCGCTAGACTTTCCCCGTCTCTCCTTCGTTCGATTTCCTCCTGTATCTCTCGGTCCGGCAGAAATTTAAACGTGTAAACCGTAGGTGTGAAAAACTGCTTCGTTCTTCTGGGACCACCACAGTCTTTGAGGATACCGCTCTCCCGATGAACTTTGGCAACTCCTACTAGACGGGATGACAGAAAGGTGTAGAGGGGTAGCTGATTCTAATCGTTCTAAAGGTAAGGCGGTAGGCGTGGTTAAACTCAACTTTGAGACAAAGCGATGTCCTGGCTGCACGCATGATAACTGTTTACATACTAATTAGCCCGCGTGGGGGAAAATCCCCGTTGCTATTGTGCATACTAATTAGCACGTTGACTATTTTGTTCACACAAAATCAGGGACAGCTGAATTTAATCCTATCCGTCACAATAGCCTTCATCGGACAATCAAAGGGGTCTCTAGCCTTCATCATACATTTAAAGGGATCCATAGCCTTCATCAGAAAATCAAAGGTGTCCCTAGCCTTTATTAGACAATCAAAGAAGTCCATAGCCTTCATCAGACAATCAAAGGGGTCCATAGCCTTCATCAGACAATCAAAGTGGTCCATAGCCTTCATCAGACAATAAAAGGTATCCATAGACATCATCGGACAATAAAAGGGGTCCATAGCCTTCATCAGACAATCAAAGGGGTCCATAGACTTCATCAGACAATAAAAGGGGTCCATAGCCTTCATCAGACAATCAAATGAGTCCATAGCCTTCATCAGACAATCAAAGGGGTCCATAGACTTCATCAGACAATAAAAGGTATCCATAGCCTTCATCAGACAATCAAAGGGGTCCATAGCATTCATAGGACAATAAATGATGATGAGGTGAACACCAACATCTCCAAAGCCAGCAGCACATTTGGCAGACTATACACCTACGTTTGGCATCGAAGTGGCATTAGTCTACAGACAAAGCTGAAGGTGTACAGAGCTGCGGTGCTTCCAGTGCTGCTTTATGCATGTGAAACATGGACTGTGTACAGACGCCACGTAAAGAAGCATAACCACTTCCATACAGTCTGTCTCAGAAAGGTGATGAACATCAAATGGCAAGACAAGATCCCGGATACCGTCGTTCTTGACAGAGCTGGTATCCCTAGCATCGATACTATTCTGATGCAGTCACAGATTCTTTGGGCAGGTCACGTAGTCCGCATGCAAGACCATCGGCTGCCAAAAATACTCTTTTAAGGTGAGTTGCAAAAGGGTAAACGCTCCCACGGTGGCCAACAGAAGCGCTTCAAAGATACACTAGAGACTTCATTAAAAACCTTCGGCATAAACCCTGACACCTGGGAAGCTGCTGCGCAAGACCGAACCGCTTGGCAGCGTAAAGGTGCAGCGGCATGCGAGGCATCCAGAAAGCAGCAGCGGAACAGCGGAGACAGGCTAGAAAAGCCCGTGAAATAAAACCTTCACCTGAAGTGAACATTCCCTGCCCATAATGTCCAAGATCTTTCCAGGTACGCATCGGGCTCATCAGCCATCTTCGTACCCATTGACAAACCTAACAATGAGTTAATATATGCTTTAGAGAAGGCCATTTGGGCCAGCTGCGTTAAGAATTTCCGACAAGAGAAACATTTTATGAGAGCAATTCAATTTGTCCTTTTAGCCAATTTCACCACGTCATCGGCCAATCATTATCTGGCCTTTTTTAAGACTGTTTAAATGGGTAAAAAAAAAAAAACACACACACACACACACACACACACACCGGCATAGCTGCAGCAGTTCCCAGAAATTCGTTACAAGATAAAGAACACCATGGCAATCACAAATAAAGAACTGCTCTGCAATTTCACGCGAAAAATAACCTGCTAATTGTTTCTGGACACAGGCAAATATAGGGTGATCGAGAAGTCTCTCCTGGACACAGGCAAATATAGGGGATCGAGAAGTCTCTCCACAGTGGGTTCAGTGCTTGAATACTATGAATCAAGGGAAACAATCCAAATGATAAAATTATTATTAAAAGGTCCTAATTTACAACTCTACATTTCTTTATTTTATACAGCAATTTTAAATTATTTAAAACAACACTAATGCTTTATGCGAAAATAAAAATAAAAAATACTACTTTTATGTAGTAGTAAAGTAAATCTAATTAAAGTCAATTAAAATAATACTGTTTACTGTATCATAAAATGTTACATTATTATTAAAGCACTGAACCCACTGCGGAGAGACTTCTCGATCACCTTGTATTTTCAGTCCACACTTCATGCGTGTTCCGTCGTAAGGTACTGGATTCAAGAGATATCAGGTGAAAAGCTGCAGTTTAAACACGCGTGGCTTCTCAAAACATTCTCCTACTCCCACTCGTTCTCTCTCTCTGTCTCTCTCTCTTCCCTCCTTCGTCATAATCACTTACACAGCTAAACGTACACACTTACATTAGGCAATCTCATATCTTCAACTATTTCTCCAGCTTTTCGTTTTACGCATCAGAGACAGAAGATATATAGATTAGTAGATCACTAAGCCCACTATAACATACACGGCAATAACATTACACTCAAACAGGTTCTAGAGTTTACATATCTAGGAATTTTTGTTTTAAAATAGCAGTTTTACCTCGTTTTGGCGAGGCGCGTTCAGTTCGACCTGGACGTTCGTCCGTCGGTTATATTACGGTGTTTGTTCAAATATAAAAGACCTTGTGGTCTGGTAATAATCTTTTATATCAGAAATATTTATAGAATGTGTTATTCCTGTATGCACGCACACATTGGGATCTTCGCCGGTGCTACGGAGTTCGTGCACTGTGCTGAGATCCTCCTTGTGTGATCTAAGGGAGGACATCGGAGCACTGATGGAGTTGTCCGTGTGTGATGAAGGTAGTCCTTAAAACTAAAACTATAAAAAAAAATCATAGAAAATAAAAGACTAAACTGAGAAACTAAAGCAAAATGTCAAAAAACTGTATTCATTTTGGGACCCAAGACGCATCAAAAGTGAGGAATGCAGTAAACGACCCATAGCTTGACTGCTTTCGTCAGGATCAGCGAAGCAGAGCTGACCAAGACCCTACTCCACCTCCAAGTAGTGGTCCTGGAGACAGGCTGCATCACTTCAGTCTGGCTGAGAGAGTAGGGATCGAAGAGGGAAGGCAAACCTGGTCCCAAAAAATGCCGTGCTGAATTCGAATGTGTCGGCCGAAAGGCGCGAATACCGTAGCTTTGCTGTAAACGGACACAACGCAACCAACGTCCTTTTCAGGATGAACGAAGAAGAAGTATTCATTTTGCTCCCGGAATGCTACCAAATTCCGTCACTTACATCAATGAAATACATGTCCACATTACACCCTTTATATTACAAGTAGCTCATCAAACGTAATCATTTTCAATCCTTCATTATTCATACAACAAACATAGAGCAGGCTGAAAATGCCGATGCCCTGGCAAAATAAAAATAAAACTTAGAAACCTACCCTCCACAAATATATTTATAGAACACGTGATTCCTATATACACACATATTGGAATTCTAGCTGGTGCTACGGAGTTCGTGCACTGTGCTGAGATCCTCCTTGTGTGATCTAAAGGAGGAGATCGGAGCACTGATGGAGTTGTCCGTGTGCAGTGAAGATAGTCCTTAAAACCAAACCAAACCAAACCAAACCAAACAACGATCATTCTGTTTAAAAGTCATACAGCCTACTCCCTCATTCCTTACTTACTTAGTCATTCCCCTTCTACCGTGAGGTGTAGAGGTTTGGAAGAGAGAGCGCCAGACTATCCTATCGGCTATCTTCCTCCTGGCCTGGTTCCATTCTAGTCCTCGGTCCTCATTCCGCTCATTTTATTCTCAAAATTGTTTGTTTTAAAAAGGTAAAAGGTAGACCTATCGCAGATACTACCATAAGGGAAGTGAAGTGTTAGAGATATCACCATATTAGGTCCATTTTTTTGTAACTTATTTTTTTTTTAACACATAAAAAAATACACACGCACACACCATGGGCGTAAATAAACACATATATGCGCGTACACTGCGCAATTTAAAAAATCTCATATTCTGAAACACAAGCTTATACTGCACGTTCTTCAAAACCTGCCATTCCTCTCTCCTTCCACACAATGCGCATGCAGCCAATTCACACAAACATACACACAGGCTCACACAAATGTCTCTTAATTTTAATGAGGTTTAAAAAAAAAACCTCACAGCCTTGACCCTGTCGTGCATTAAGATATCCTAAAGACCCTGTAACATAATTTGTGCTCACGAGCGCTTAAACACGAGATGGATCGAAAATGAATCCAATCTCTCACTCGCTCGCAATCCAAGCAAAAACACTCCAAAGAGCAGACGCATTAAAATTCATACGATGATTGCTTGTAACTTAATTCGCGTTCCCGGATATTTGGACAGGCATTTAATATCGAGAGGAAAAAAATATTCATAACTATAAGCCGGGCGAACTAAGACTTACAACACACAAATACACACACACGCACAGACACACACATACAATGTAGAATTTTTTAAATAATCACAGCAGTTTAACAAAAATGTTTGCAGATTAATACTGCCACGAAAATATTTAACTATTCTGGACATCAACAGTCCACCATATCTGATACTGCCGTACGGGAAAGAAGTGTTAGAGACTTCGCGATACTAGGCCCAACTTTTTTGTGTGAGGTGAAGTGACCGGTACCCCCCCCCCCCCTGCGTTTTGCCTTCCCTAACTCGAGAACAGGGTCAGTTACCCATTTACAGCTGGGTAGACTGGAGCGAGAGGCTACCAGGCATCTATCCCGAAACCCGGATAACTGCTGCGAGAGGAAATCTCTAGAACCGCTTTGCCAAATCTGCGGTAGGAACTTGAACATGTTAAACCGCAAACAGCACGAATATGGTAAACATTCAAATTTGCCCAGGATCGTAATCTGTGTATTTTACGCAAATGTCTGACGGAACCCAATATTAGCAGCCTGAACCGTGTAATTCCTGAACCGCTTCCTAGAGTAAACCGCACATTTCGATGTAATGTTCACAACAAGAACTTAGTCATGCACGGTTATGCGCATTATCATGCAGATTCCGGAATGCGCACGGGAATGGAATGTGAAAAAATCGCGATGTACTACGTAATTATTTATATCGGCAGAACAACGGAAGTTGCCCGAATTTGATCCTCATAAAGATTCATGTACAAGTGAAAAAAAAAAAAAAAAAAAAGTGTGCGCTTCGCACAGCACAGGAAATTACATGCATGATTAAAGGAAGGTTGAAAGGGGCGATAAATAGAAGAATTTATGTTAATAAGAGCAAGTAACCAGCCAAAAAAAATTACGGAGAAATAATTATGATGTACCCTTTCTGCTGCATGTCCTTGAATACGGCACTAATTCTCCTGTGCTCATTTTATTTGTTTCCTTTCCATTTCAAATTCATTGGATCTTTGTAGTCAAACTTATTATAGCTTATGATCAATGCACCATGAAAAGATTGCAAGAAAATTACGGAGAAATAATTATGTTGTAAGGTTGCAAGACATGCGCGTTCTTTTAATGAGTGTTCAAATTAGATTTCTCTGTGCAGTGCGTTCTTTTTCCGTATTTTCCCGACACGTTTCAGGAAGACAATTACTATATGGGATATTACTTGTGCATTATTTTGTTGTCTTCCTTACTTTAAATTACTTGAATTCTCCACTAGAAGAGTGAGGTGGAAGAATCTGAAAAGATCAACGGCTCAGGAAGAGAAAAGCTTTAGTGGCACACTGAAGGCGTATCGGGGCATATGAAAAAATATATTATCACAGATAATAGCTGGCCGCCGTGGGAGTGGCTAGGACCTTGCTATGTCTATATCTTGACGAACGTAATGGAGCTATAACTCAAAGACAAGAAACAATAAATAAGGTCATAATCAAACCTTGGTCATTATAAACAAAAACGTAACGCGTTGCTGAAAACCACAATGGAAGGAGGAGCAGACGGCAAATGTGCAAAATGAAGACAACTCTAGAAGTGAGAAGATCACATCAAGAGATGAACAGAACAGAATCAATCAAAGTGTATTAACAAGACAGGAGACATATTATGTTAAAGATTAACTGCAGCCGACCTTCGATGTGCAGATGGCAGATGATCTGATCTGAACCTGTAAGGTAAAGGATCCCGTTACACGCCTATTGAGGCATATTGGGAATATGGTGTTAGGCCCATATTTTCTTGACCATCGGCAAACTAGGGGTGATGTGGTCAGCATCACGCCGGCCGCTTTAACCTCCCCAGAGTTGCTCTGGTACCCAATTCATGAGGCTGGGTCGACCCCGGAGCCGTTTGCGGTCTAAAAATCCCACCTCAACTGGGGATCGAACCATGGACCACCGAGCTAGGAAGCCAGTGCACTAACCACTGCGATACCGCAGCTCCCGATCTGAACCAGTAGTGCCATAAATTGGCAACGGTATTCTGTAGCGTTTCCAGTGTCCTGTATGAAGGTATATCATGTACCCTGTCACAGAACGTCTGAAAATGCTCTTTTGTGTGATCTCCCACACCTTCAGCCCTACGGCAGTATTATTTCTTTTTCTTCATTTTTCTCACCAATCGCTTTTATTTGGCATAAATCATGCCTTTTCAGTCTTTTTACTCTCTATGTTGGATCAGTAGAGTGAAGACTCTACCACTCAACTCCCCTACGGAAGTATCTGCTATGGGACTACCTTTATCTTTTTACACGCAGACGTGTTTACGTTACGCCAGGTGAACTGTAGTATTATCAGGTGATTAGACAGGCCAACGCATCACGCGGTTATCGCTTGAGTCGCCTTTGAAAGAGACAGGCCTGTGTTGACACAACGGGGTGTTGCCCGATCGTTGAATAGAACCACAGATGGTTTGAAAAGACGGTCTGCGGTCATATCTGTCTGGCGCACCCACAGGCGTTAATTGAATTAGCGCTTCCGCTGTCCCCGGTCTGTATCATTATTACAGATAAATATGTCTGGAGAAAACATTGGCGGAAGACATTACGCCAGGAAAACATGGTCACAGTATTGTGAGAGGCAGGCAGATAGGTGCAGCCGGAAGGATTACCGCATGTTTTGACAGAGGTCACGTGTTGGAATATTAAATGTAATATTTTAAACACGATGGGGGAGATTATGAATTTAAACACCCCTACCTAATTAGTGCTAAAGAGCTTACGATTGGATTGAAGTGAGAGCCGGAATTTGCTTTGATTCTCATTGGCAAGTTTGCCGGGAAGCACAATCTGGGATTTGAACTGAGACTGAGAGATATAATCTAGCAAACTCAGAGACACAGAACACAGACAGCTTCGCAACTTCAAACGAGCAACTTCCAAAAGCCAGAGCAAGAAGGAGCGGACCTAGAATTCCATACTTATAAGTGACAGATCGAAGTATTTGGGAAACTTAAAACCTTAAAAAGTAAGCCCACCTTTATAAATAGAGATTTGAAGCTTAAGGGACCAGGACTTTAAAAATACAAGACTGGAGTCCGAAGGAACCGGATCACCCGTCATAAGAGAAACTTTCCCAGACCAGGTGTTTCGCAGATCCACTCGTCATAAATGGGATTCAAAATTTCCAGCCCAAGTGATTCGAGAGCATATAACCTAAATTGCTCGTGTCCATTCTAAACTGTGCGAGAAGATTGTGTATAACTCAATTGGGTTCGTGGGACGATGCTAGTTGTGAGTGAAAAGCAAGGAATCCACACCAACCGCCTAAATCGGACAAGTTGTGTGAAGAAGTGCCCTCATCACCAAAAAGTGACGAAAACAACAACTGCAGGACCACTTATATCAGTTAAGTGCTTATAAAAAGGCACTAGCAACCGGGCATAATTTTCTGAACTATATCCTCACCCTAAATCTCCGTGAAGAGAAAATTTGATTCCAATATAAAATTCACCAGCATTTCATTTATTCTAAACTGTTAATATTAATTGATTATTAATATTAATTGATTATTAAATTTGTAACTCCGCCTAGGTCGGTCCCAAGCCCGGCTGAAAAAGGAGGAAGGCGGCCTGCATGGAGAGCGTACGGAGGCAGCACCTCCACCATGCAAAGGCACAACAGGCCAGTCACCTGTTTGCTTTAAAACATGGTTACGCGAACTACACAAGAGAAAACCGGCCTAATTCTAAAGGCGACGAACTGGTACGGACTACGAACTACGACTTATGGAACTTGGAACACAAGAAGTATAAATGGGAAAGAAGAGGAGCTGGTGGAAGAGATGAGGAAAGCAAAATTAGAAGTCCTGGCTATAACGGAAACAAAGAAAAAGGGACAAGGAGTCATGGATCTCGATGGCAACACGCTGTTCTACAGTGGTGTACCCACATCTGAAAGAGCTAAAGGGGGCGTGGGTTGCATTGTGGCCAAAAGCCAGAAAGATAGTATCAAGGGATGGAACTTTGTCTCGGAGCGCATTATGGTTGTAAAACTAAAAGAAGGAGAAACCATAGTCAGCCTAGTCATAGTGTATGGGCCAAATGAGGATGAGAGAGCAGAGGTCAAGGAGGAATTCTTCGAGCAGCTTCAAAGGACAGTGGATGACTGCCTAGAGGAAGTTATCATGCTCGGAGATTTCAATGCCAGAGTTGGAAATGGCCATTGTTACCGTCATTTTCGACGGTGAAAAAAACACCAACCTAAGGTATGTTTGGTTTAATGTAATCAAAGAGAGATAAACGTTTATTATCTCTCGGTGACAAGTCTGACTGGTGATTATCTTCTCCTGTCTTATGTTGTCCTGTCTTAGACATGTCTTAGAGTTGACATGTCTTAATTCTATTTATAGGATCACCACGGTGTATCTTTGTCACCCGTTTGGTCGGAAACGCCTGGCCTGGGTTTGCCTTGATCTGGTCCATGCTCTTTGGGCATGCGCGGGGTCTTGGCGGAAAAAGCCGGGAGACCAAGATTCAGAGAGTGCGTACCTGTGGCTTAGAACGGATGTCCCGATCTGTAGATTCCTCTGTCAAGTTTTCGATAGGGATTGGAAATTCTGGGAATGGCCGTTTGGCATTCTTCCGTCCCTGAGTGTTTTCTCTATGCCAGTATTGGCTGTATTGTGTTATTTAAGAGTGTCAGGATTCTTTAATAAGGTAACTGAAAACGCTATTCGATCTTTTCGTCTCGTTTAGATCTTACAGGTACATTTATCGCTGATGGCGACATATTTAGCGAAGCTCACAAGAAGTTATTATACTGCACTCCAGTATGACTTCATATCTACAAGACTAGGTCTAGTTGACCTGTTACTCACATAAGCCTAGGAATCATCTTTATGGATCCGCAATGCAGGCGGAGTATGATTTGGCAGAAAATATATATATTTAATCTCAGGAGCCTGTGTAAACTGAAAGTGACCTGTTTATCGAGGCCCGCGACCTGCGGCCTTATTTCGTTGTCACCATATCTATTCTTCACCAGAATGAAGTATCTGGCATGTGAGGCCAGTCTGAAGTCTTTTTGCTAATTGTAGGACAATGGCATTGGCTTTGTTTATATAGATGATATCGCCTGTACTACGCAATATATTTGCTAGGGCTTACCTGACGGGGCTCAGTCAGGGGTTAGAGCTATTGCATAAACTGTAAACGCTGATAAAGACATTGTTACATGTCTAGGATCTGTGATGGTTGAAGCTGACTGTTACGCACAAATAATTACTTTTTCCAAAGTCTTTGTATGATCATTTTTTTACTGAAAGGTGTATTATGTTTTTTACAGTCAAAGGGACATAACCCGAGATATCGAGACTACAATGTTTTATGAGTTTGCCTTCTCTTGTATAGAGACACGTTCGGTCTATAATTTCTTGAACGAAGCGTGACCATATCTCCTTATTTGGTAGTATCAGTCAACTGTTGTAGATGTCTGAAACCTGTCTTAACGCTTCTGTTCATGACCATAAAAGGCGCGACTGTGTAAGACTTTTATCTCGAATGTTCTTAGAATCGTCTTATGTGAGCGGCGACTCAGATATTGGAGTTCTGCGCATGTCAAAACTGGTAGTTCGTTTGGTGTGTTCCGCCCAGCTCGGGAGTTTAGAAATGGTCTGAGCAGCGAGCGGACGCAATGTGCGTCTTGTGATTTTCTGAGGGAAATACATTGTCTTTGTGAGTTAGTTAGCTAACTAGACTATTTCCCAGTATTATTCAAGCCTGCCTGGAGGCATATGTTCGTGGTTGATTTCCGAAGAAAGGTAATTCCTCTTGTATTGAACTTTATGCTATCATCTAGAAGTTCGTCATTTTGTGGCTCCTTGCTCGCCTGTGTGATTCAAAATGGAGAGGTACTTTGACTAGGATTTTCGCCACCGGTATCTTTATACCTGAACTAGTTATATATATATGGGTCGCTCTAGACCAACAAGACTATTGTCTGTGTTCCAGGATTCGTTATATCAGAGATCACGTCCAAGTCAGATGGTTAGACTTAGGAAGGTTATAAGGGTCGGTTTGACCTGTATTCCATGTATGCTATTCACGTGCAGACAGTAAACGGACTTATTGTACACATCTGATCTGCTAGCATCAGGAAGGGAGCATTTATTATTGTCTATGAACATTGATGATCTGCAGCTGACACTGTTGCAGAAGTTATATATATTATTTATACAGCTTCATGAACCAGAACTTTATGATATCGAATATACAGAAGCTATCTGTTTACAATACACTATGAATATTTGAGATCTGGATTCCTACACTATATCAGAATTATATTGTTGAATGCAGACATTCCTTGAACTGTAGTATGTTATAACGGAGCTAACGTACCTGGCATTTTGGCGCACCCTTATCATTTTTGGTGGCCAATTGTTGGTTTACTCTGGTACCAGCTATCAAGGGGGTCAACAAACCCAGACATCATCATCAAGCATTCAACATTACAGTTTCAACTCATCACCTCAATGTTTGATGAAAGATTTTGAAAGTACCCGGCGTTGCTGAAAGTTGGAAATTGTTTCAAAATACCCGGCGTTGCTCGTCAAGTTGGCAGTTTTCCTACGATAGAAGGACAAGTGCCGAGCAAATCGATTTCCTGATCTGTTAGGAAGAAGGACAAGTGCCGTAACAACTGTTCCGGATTGAGAAGGTCAAATGCTCAAGTCAATTCAGAAGGTCAAGTTCAGAAGCTGTTTTCTGTCAGAAGCTCATTTCCGTCGTCGTGGCAGTTTATGAGAGCAGATATGGATCAACGTTGGATCATTGTCCTAAGAATGCTGATCACATCCTGTTCTGAACTGTGCTGACGTTGTGGATTCATAGAAGTTAAGTGGCCTGTTTTGTTTGTGAACTGTGCCCTTATGTTCTAACTGAGCCTTCTGTCTCTCACATTTTTCACACTGTTTACATGTTAGTGCCTAAGAGCATGAGATTGCAAATATGGCAACATGCTCATGACTCGCAATGTGCTGGACATATGGGTTTTTCCCGTACAAAGTCGAGGGTTCTTGCGGCTTTCTTTTGGCCATTTGTGAGCAAGGACATACGAATTTACTGTCGCTCTTGCAAAGTATGTCAGGAGGTCAAATCTAAAGGACCACGACATGCTGCGCCTATCCAGGCTGCTGACATTCCTATTCGCCCTTTTCAAAAAATGGCAATAGATATTATCGGTCCTTTTAGAATTAAGTCAGCTAGAGGACATCAATTTATTCTTACATGTGTCGATATGTGCACACGTTGGCCAGAGGCAATACCTCTCAAGAGCATCTCAACTGCTGATATCGCAGACGCTCTTTGGCTGATATTTTCTCGCTTGGGTTTTCCTGGAGAAATATTGTCAGACCATGGCACTCAGCTTATATCAGACACTATGTCACAGGTAATGTCTATGCTACATATTAAAAGGTCTCTCAGCAGTATCTATCACCCAATGTCTAATGGGTTAGTCGAACGTTTAAATAGGACTCTGAAAACTTTAATTGGTAAGATAACTGAGGATCATCCTCAGGATTGGGACAGGGTCTTACCCGCGGCTCTCTTTGCGTATAGAGAGGTCCCCAATGAACATACAGTGTTTTCCCCTTTTGAACTTGTCTTTGGCGCGCAACCGCGCGGCCCTATGTCTTTACTTCACGATCTAATCACTGCCGATAATATTAGCGATGAAACTCAATCTTCTTATGAGTACGTCATTGCTCTTAGGCAAAAGATCATCGAGGCATGCAAACTAGCAACTTCTTCATCCGAATTTGCTAAAGAAAAGGCAAGGCAGTTTGCAAATAAAAATAGATGTCTACGACAACTTTGTCCAGGTGACAAAGCTCTCGTTCTACTTCCTTCAAGGGAGAACAGACTTCTAATTGCATGGAAAGGTCCATATGCAATAGTCTCCAAAATTTCTGATGTCGACTATGTTGTCGATATTGATGGAAAGCATAAAACTTTCCACATAAATATGCTCACGGAATTTTATGAAAGACCTGACTATTTGCAGCCTATTTTCCAGGCAACGGACAATTCTCAAGCACCTCATGGTCAGTACTCATCTCTGTCAGTTATACAGGATGAGGAAACTACTTTTTCTGATGTCAATCTTCCTCTTCCTATGGTCCCACTTTATTCTACGGAATCTTGGAAAAAACGTGACCGTTTCTCCAAATCTTTCCGCTGAGGAACATCGACAAGTTTCTTCGATGTTGCAAACATTTCAGGATGTTCTTACAGACATCCCGGGACACACACATGTCATTGAACATGACATTGTGCTAACTGATCATAATCCTATCAGAGTCAGACCTTATCCAATACCTATCCATTACCAGTCTCAAGTCGAAAAAGAATTGGATGAAATGATACGTTTGGAAATCATTGAACCATCCACTTCAGCATACTCTTCGTCTATGGTTATTGTTCGAAAGAAGGATAATAACATTCGCATTTGCGTAGATTATCGCAAATTGAACCAAGTTACGAAGTTCGACGCTGAACCTATGCCTTCATTAGAAGAGCTACTCAATAAACTTGCTAATTCTAGATTCTTTACCAAACTAGATTTGTCTAAAGGTTATTGGCAAGTTCCGCTAACTGAACGTGCCAAACCTTTTACAGCTTTTTCTACACCTAGGGGTTTATTCCAATGGAATTTCATGCCTTTCGGTCTTATGAACGCCCCTGCTACATTCGTACGCATGATGCGGCGAATTCTCGCATATCGTACAGATGTCATAGCATACTTAGATGATATCTGTCTATTCAGTGATTCCTGGGAAGATCACTATTTGGGTTTATACGAATTACTGTCTACTCTTCGCGAGTATAACTTGCCTGCAACACCCCCTAGAGCCTTTATAGGATTTAGCGAGATTTCTTTCCTAGGTCATCGTGTTGGTCATGGGTCTTTTAAAGACAGAGGACCACAATGTTTCAAAAATACTTAACATTTCGGTCCCTAAGACGAAGAAACAAGTACGGAGTCTATTAGGTTTGATCCAATTCTACGGACGATTCATTCCGAATCTGTCCTCCATTATGGCACCGCTTTCTACTTTATTGAAGAAAGGGTCGCCTAATCTGATCCGCTGGTCTAAAGAATGTCAATCCTCATTGGACCAGGTTAAAGCCCTATTTTCATCTCCACCTATTCTTAGGTTACCTACTATTGAGAAGACTTTTGTTCTTCGAAGTGACGCCTCGTCAACTGGGATTGGGGCAGCACTAATGCAGGAGTATTCTGATACTCTGCATCCGGTGATGTATATCTCTAGGAAATTAAATGCTGCAAAAAAGAATTACTCGGTTTTAGACCGTGAGTTATTGGCTATGGTATGGTCTATTCTGAAGTTACAAAGATTTCTTCTAGGCGCACACTTCATTGTGGAAACCGACCAGAAAGCGCTTACTGCTATTCAGAGCAAAAACTTGAAGAGCTCGAGGTCCACTCGTTATGCCATAGCTCTTCAACCATTTCATTTCTCGGTTCGAGCTATCCGTGGTTCGGATAATGTGATGGCAGACATTCTGTCCAGATGCCCACACGATTCCACATGATTCTTCTGTCATATATATATTTCCTGATATACAGTCCAATATTATAATGACATGTTAGTAGATTTTTTTCTCACTTTTTTGGGGGGAATTTATAACATTGTACCATGTAATTATCTAAGAAGGCTTAGTTAGTGATATACGGGCCAAAAGATCACTCGGCCACATTTAGATAATATATTTGCATAATTGTATTAAGAGATTTACCAGTTGTCTTTAAGATTTGTGTTATTGATATTTTCGCAGCACATCAGTGAAGTCTGCGAGATTATGTCCACTGTGGAACATTGAGGATATCAAGTCCTGTCCTAGATTGGGAGCGGATGATGTCCACATCTTCTTCTATTGATTGTTTTATGTCAATGAAGAATAACATTGTATTAGTTATTAATTACTGATGCATTATTTAATGTAATAATATAGTGCGGTATATTAGTATATTACACCGCTATTTGCACAACACATTGTATGATATCATAATGATATATTTAATTTCATATATTGGTATGAGAGTAATTTGACTTTTATTATGATGTTGCCATCATTGTGGCGTGTGTTGGTGGCACCTTCCTGGAATATATACGCGAATACTTAGATAAATTTTTTCTCTAAGGACCTGAGATATGATCTCAGTTTCGCTCCATGCGTTGAGCTAGTTTGTTAGGTATATATCCGCGCATCATACGTGCGTTAGGAGCCTAGATTTTTTCCGGCTCAAGGATTTAAAAAAAAAATGTTTCATTTTTTTTCCCGGGAGGGTGCGGTAATGTTACGCACAAATAATTACTTTTTCCAAAGTCTTTGTATGATCATTTTTCGTATGTATGATCATTTTTTGACTGAAAGGTGTATTATGTTTTTTACAGTCAAAGGGACATAACCCGAGATATCGAGACTACAATGTTTTATGAGTTTGCCTTCTCTTGTATAGAGACACGTTCGGTCTATAATTTCTTGAACGAAGCGTGACCATATCTCCTTATTTGGTAGTATCAGTCAACTGTTGTAGATGTCTGAAACCTGTTTTAACGCTTCTGTTCATGACCATAAAAGGCGCGACTGTGTAAGACTTTTATCTCGAATGTTCTTAGAATCGTCTTATGTGAGCGGCGACTCAGATATTGGAGTTCTGCGCATGTCAAAACTGGTAGTTCGTTTGGTGTGTTCCGCCCAGCTCGGGAGTTTAGAAATGGTCTGAGCAGCGAGCGGACGCAATGTGCGTCTTGTGATTTTCTGAGGGAAATACATTGTCTTTGTGAGTTAGTTAGCTAACTAGACTATTTCCCAGTATTATTCAAGCCTGCCTGGAGGCATATGTTCGTGGTTGATTTCCGAAGAAAAGTAATTCCTCTTGTATTGAACTTTATGCTATCATCTAGAAGTTCGTCATTTTGTGGCTCCTTGCTCGCCTGTGTGATTCAAAATGGAGAGGTACTTTGACTAGGATTTTCGCCACCGGTATCTTTATACCTGAACTAGTTATATATATATGGGTCGCTCTAGACCAACAAGACTATTGTCTGTGTTCCAGGATTCGTTATATCAGAGATCACGTCCAAGTCAGATGGTTAGACTTAGGAAGGTTATAAGGGTCGGTTTGACCTGTATTCCATGTATGCTATTCACGTGCAGACAGTAAACGGACTTATTGTACACATCTGATCTGCTAGCATCAGGAAGGGAGCATTTATTATTGTCTATGAACATTGATGATCTGCAGCTGACACTGTTGCAGAAGTTATATATATTATTTATACAGCTTCATGAACCAGAACTTTATGATATCGAATATACAGAAGCTATCTGTTTACAATAGAACTATTGAGTATTGAATCCTACATGACTATCAGCTAATATGATTTTGAATGCTGCATTCGTTAAACTATGTTGGTGATGACAAAATATCATGACTGTTTTGTGGCGTGCAATAAATGGTATAAAACATAAAGCGAAGTTACCATTTTCATGACTCTATACATCATGTTGCCTGTGTTGTACCCTGTGAACTATTCTACTGCAACATACACAGCAACACTATAAACCAGAGAAGACACCTACATCTTGCACTTTTATACCAGGTGTCGATAGGGGTGGTGATTTGTCGTCAGCCTAAATCCACTTTTGGTGGTCAGACCCTTTGGCTTATCATTCCAGTTAAATCCACCCTTATCACTGACCTTTGTAACTACACATATTATGTACCAGATTGTATACTATTGACTGTTTCGTCCATCATCATCGTATTATCGTACGTCACAAATAAATATTGTAAACGTCAACAGCATTCCCTACTTCACTGACTTCTACTTGTGGTTGTGTGAGTTAATGTGAAGTCGTCCAAGAGCCTATACGGCCTTCGTGTTATCAGCACTGTTATCTACACACTTACACCATCAACCACATTGTCATACAAGTATTACACGTCTGAATCTGCAGGAATACTGACATTATGTATGTGCCTATTAAACCCTGGGGGCACCTCACGCTAGTGACATAGATTCCTTGCTACTACTTGGTACTGGCCAGGACAACATGACACGCTCAACGTACTACCATTCAAAACACAGAAAACAGTACGTTACATCAGTACATTTACACTGAGCAATCTTATACATCTCCAGTCTCCGTGCAATCCAACTTTACTGTCAAACAGACTTTTACAGCCATGCTAGATGGGGTGGAGATATCGGAAGATATGGAGAAGATACTCTCAATGACAATGCAGTGAGCAGAATCTGATTATTACAAACACACAAAGTTCCCCCATATGGTACGCAACCAGACGATACGTCAAGGCCTTAAATCCCACCCCCTGCAGACCCAAGTAGAACAGTCCCAACTAAGATGGTTTGGCCATGTCTGCAGAATGGGAGAAGATCGGCTACCACGACAAGCATGGGAAACAAAGAGCCAAGGATCCAGACCCCCAGGACGACCCAGAGTCCGCTGGGAGGACAACATTAGACAATCTTTGAAGGACCGAGGACTAGAATGGAACCAGGCCAGGAGGAAGAAAGCCGATAGTATAGTCTGGCGCTCTCTCTTCCAAACCTCTACACCTCAGGGTAGAAGGGTAACGACTAAGTAAGTAAGTAAGTTCCCCCATAAGCGCATACATGCATACACTAGATGTGAACCAACAAAGAATGAGAAGTCAGTGATCGACTATGCCATTGTTAGGAGGAGCTCATTCAAATATGTCCGGGATGCTAGAGTCTGGAGGGGGCCAGAGATTGGAAGTGATCACTACCTGCTTACAATCAAAAGAACAACTGAAAGAGTTGCTCAGCCTAGGAACTGCCCAACATCACGCAAGAAATCAAGTAAACAAACGGGAGAAATGAGCATTAAGACCTACAAGCTGAGAGAGCCAGAAATTAAGACCAGATATTAGGGGATTATTGCTACAGCGGTGAGAAACACAGAAGAACAACCTGATGACTTGGAAACCCTCTGGCTTAAATTCAAGGACATCATAAAGACAGCTGCTGCAGAAGCATGTGGTAAAGTCCGACTTGGGAATAAGAGAAAGAGGACACCTTGGTGGACAAAGGAAGTCAAAGAGAAAATAAGAGAGAAGAAAATGGCATGGAAACAATACTTAGGAGCTAAAAACACAGCAGGACAAATAGAGAAATATAGAGAATATATGATACTTAGAACAGAAGCAAAGAACAAGGTGCTAGCAGCAAAACAGAAGTCCTGGGAAGAATTTGGAGAAAAGCTAGAAAAAGATGCGCAAGAAAACCAGAAATTGTTCTAAAGAACATGATGAAGGAAAAACAATGCCCTCTCAAATTTATAATGGACAAGCAAGCAAATTGCTTACTGCCCCGAAGGAAGTAATGGAAAGATGGAAAGAATATTTCTCAGAACTCCTTGATGGTGAGCAAGGTCAAACATCAGAAATGATAACCACTAGCACAGAAGAGGAAACCAATGGTGATGAATATGACATAAAGATGGAAGAACTGAAGGCAGCACTGGAGAAAATCAAGATGGGCAAAGCAACAGGGCATGATGATATAACACCAGAAATGGTTAAGTACATGGGAGCATCAGGAGACCTATTACTCTTAATTGTCCTACAGGCAGCATGGTGTAACAAGACGATACCAAAGGATTGGGAGATTGCCATTATAACACCAATTTTCAAAAAAGGTGACAGTCGACAATGTGGAAACCACAGAGGCATATCCCTTCTCAGTGTCCCTGGTAAAATCTACTCTAGAATCCTAGTGTGACAGCGCCATCTTGAGATCTGTCGTTCTCGGCGCTGGCCCCATCTGGGCAGTCATGTTGTCTATGTGGTTTAGTGCCTTTTGGTCACGTTATCTTCAAGCAGATTTATTACAAGGCCATAATAAGCCTACGAATTAGCTGTGTTTTTGCTCTAGTTGTGTAAATCTGTGTTTTCATGCATTCTGGAGCAATAATCGCGTGTGTTATCTGTGTGGCGCAGATTAATGCGCGTAAGCGCGCAGTAAATTGAGTGGTTAGGCCAGGGCTTATAAAAAGGGGTAGCAAGCGGCGAAACCGGTCTATGTTTGAGAGAGCCGCCCAGTGAGAACAGACTAAGAAGACACACAAGAGCCAAGCTGTAAATGCCTTGAGCACGTGAGTTAATTTAAATTAGCATTAGTTTTCTAGGATTCTGAAATTATATCGATGTGGCTATTTTAATGTTTAATGGAATAAATAGATAGATAGATAGATGTGAAAGTTTAAGAGCGATTATTTCATTCTTCAGAAAGGCAGACATAGTGTGAGGCTATTCACTGCGAAATTTAGATAAGATTAACAATCGCAAGATAGCAACCTCGTGGTGATAAAAGGCGGTGATAGCGAGTCTGATTAAACACGCTCCGCGTGTTAAACCTATAATATGTTATGCCGAGCGACACGCGGTGTATTTAGTTCCAGTTTTTGGTTAAAGCCAAGAATATTATTCTTTAATG
This sequence comes from Oreohelix idahoensis, assembly GCA_024509875.1. Classification (NCBI taxonomy): domain Eukaryota; kingdom Metazoa; phylum Mollusca; class Gastropoda; order Stylommatophora; family Oreohelicidae; genus Oreohelix; species Oreohelix idahoensis. The sequence goes on from JAMPIV010012936.1 coordinate 75,747, forward strand.
TAAGAGTAATTTTATTTTATCCTTTAATGTAAAAGTAATTAAGTGTATTTCACGATTATTGATTATTCTACTGTTTATCTTTAGTGGTTACTTAGAAGGGAGAATAGTCATTTAGATTTCTGGTGCGTAAGGCAAGTTGAGACAGGTGTTTCTCTGTTTGCTCCCGGTGGAGCATGGAAACACCAATGCGGCTGGTGTCCACCACAAGTCAACAGAAGCATTTTTTATGCTGTTACAGTGGTTGTTCCTGTAATAATGTGTTTCATGTGATGAGTTCCCAATCTCGTCAGGGGTCACATATGACACGTTTGTGGCCAGGCGCACCAGTCGTCACTTACGACATGTTCAGAGTGCGGGAACGAGTATTGATGTGGGTCGGTTGAGAGGTAGTAGTTAATTCTCATTATTGAGATTATTTGTTGTACATGTATTGAAGAATATTATTTTATGTCCAGTTGATTATTATTGTTATGTGAACATGGTTTGTGAGAGCACGTGGGCGTACTTAGAGTTGTATATTTCTCTCCTCCGCTCCTGAGGGGGCATGGGGCCACCGGTGTGGTTTGTCTCAGCATGAAGCATTCAGATGCTCTTGCAGTAGTGGTTTCGGTAGCAACCTATGTTACCCGGTGCGATTGCCAGCCTCATGCACAACACCATACTAGTCGCATTGGACGACACGCATGAGTGTGTGAGATAGTTGATGATATCAGGTGGGCGCATGTTTTCTGTATGGTAAGTGTTATTATCCATGCTATTAATGTTCACTTAGACATTGTTTTATTTATTGTTTTTCAGACAGTCTATGAACACTGACTGGGTGTTCGTTTGATTGTTCGTTGGATTGTTCGTTTGATTGTTCGTTGGATTGTTCGTTGGATTGTTCGTTGGATTGTTTGTTTGGTGTTCGGTTCTGTTCGGTAGAATTAAATGTTGATCTGCATAAGGCTTTGGGTTGCTTGAATTGTTAAGTCTGCTGCTGAGAGGGTTGCAAGCAACCAATAATTGCAACCCCTGTCAAACGCTCCTTTATAAATTTTCTTGGTGCACGGGTCTTGGGTGTGAGGCATACCCCTAGCGCCCCTGTCACAAGTGGCGTCGTCGGCAGGATTGACAGACAGCACGCAGTGAAGCAACTCTTCAGCAATCAGAGCAGCAACAGCCGAAACAGTACAACACCCAGTTCAGTGCAAGGCGAGGAACGGGATCATCCAGTTTGTCAAGATTTCTAGTCAACTCTACTAGCAACAAGATGGCGGCACGCAACACACGTGCTGCTAGTAGAACTGATAACGAAGATGTGGCTGAGGTGGATGACCCTGTAGTAGGGCTGGATCGTCAACCAGAACGAGTACAGTACATCGTGGTACTTACTCACAAGAGAGTGCGGTGCTTTGGGGAGCGCACGGGTCCTACGGCTGAGGAATATGTCAGAGAGGTGAGAGCTGCCTGGAGAGTAGGGATGATGAGTAAAGAGGACCAGGCAGATGTTATCCTTGACAGTGTGACCCCAAGTGTCCACAGGGAGCTGAGGATTCAGGCTGATGACGGTGACCCAGAAGCAATGCTACATTCCATTCTTAGGGTGTATGGGGAGCGTCGGAGCATCCCAGAAGTAATGGCCGCGTTCTACTCTACCCGGCAAGGTGCAAGGGAGTCTCTTTGGGAATTCTCCCATCGCATTCACGAGGTGTTTGAAAGTGTCGTAAGGGCACAAAAGCAGAACAACGTCACTCCCTTGGCGCCATCCTTTCTTCGTGACCAGTTTGCTGCTTGTCTGAGAGATGACCTACTAAGAAAGCTTGCAAAGGAAAAATGATCATCAAGGAGCCTACAGCATCGTTCACGTCGGTGAGGGACTATGCCCTACGGTTTTTGGAGACTGAACCCACTTCTGGGGCTGGTGTTGCCAGTGTCGAAGCAGCTTTGGGGGCTTGTGTTGCCAGTGTTGAAGTGGCAAGAACAGAGACTGTGTCAGATACGCATGCATTAAACGCAGAAGTAGAGCGGCTGAGAGCACAGGTGGCTCAATTAGAGGCTAAAATTGATGCGATGTCTCAGGAGCAGGGGAGACGTACCAGGACAGTTCGTTGTTTTAGATGCAGAGAACTAGGCCACGTACAGAATCGATGTCCACAGGCGTTAAACTAGACCCCTCTGCGGCTGGGAGTCAGGTTACAGAAGGGGAGCAGAATGGCTCAAAGATAAAGATGGTTGGTGGTCGACCGGAGTGTGAGGCGCTTATTGCAGGGAAGAAAGTCAAAGGCGGCCAGGGATGTAAGGGTAGCAGGAGGCGACCCAGGGCACCAAGGAAGCCTAGGAAAATAAGATGCTTCAACTGTGGAGACCTTTCGAACCACATGGCAGCCAAGTGTCCCCAGGGCCCGCTTCCTAAGCGATGTTTCCATTGTAGGTCCCCGGACCATTTGATATCGGTTTGCCCATCAAAGAGCGCCCTCTCTAAGCGTACCAACACATCTACATTGCCGTCACAGTGCAAGCCAAGAGATGGCCGTGGCAACTGTCACCATAAGGGCGCCGGGAAAAGTGGTCGGCATTTAGAGGAGGAGACTCATCTAAAACTCGTTGAAGGACACGTTTCCAGGCTACGAGGGGCGCACGTAAGAGCAGAGCCACCGTTGCAGAGTTTTGCAGCAGTCCGGAAAGAGAGATGTGACAAGCTGTCGTGTTCTACTCCACTACAGGTCGGAGAATTGGTGAAGAAGAGAATGCACGACGCTGAGAGATCCGAGATTCGTGATATGTGGTCAGAAGACGAGTACGTTGTAGTTCGTGCTCCCACAATGACAGGGGGGGTCCATATATCATCCAACGAATGGACAGAGCGAGTCCGAGCATTAGAGTAACCAGCAATGACCTGAGACGAAGTGAAGGAAAAGGTGATCCTCCAGATTTGGAGAATACGACTGAAGCGCCTGATTTAGTGCAGTTGTCGGGACGACAACAAAATCAGGCGGGGAATATGTGACAGCGCCATCTTGAGATCTGTCGTTCTCGGCGCTGGCCCCATCTGGGCAGTCATGTTGTCTATGTGGTTTAGTGCCTTTTGGTCACGTTATCTTCAAGCAGATTTATTACAAGGCCATAATAAGCCTACGAATTAGATGTGTTTTTGCTCTAGTTGTGTAAATCTGTGTTTTCATGCATTCTGGAGCAATAATCGCGTGTGTTATCTGTGTGGCGCAGATTAATGCGCGTAAGCGCGCAGTAAATTGAGTGGTTAGGCCAGGGCTTGTAAAAAGGGGTAGCAAGCGGCGAAACCGGTCTATGTTTGAGAGAGCCGCCCAGTGAGAACAGACTAAGAAGACACACAAGAGCCAAGCTGTAAATGCCTTGAGCACGTGAGTTAATTTAAATTAGCATTAGTTTTCTAGGATTCTGAAATTATATCGATGTGGCTATTTTAATGTTTAATGGAATAAATAGATAGATAGATAGATGTGAAAGTTTAAGAGCGATTATTTCATTCTTCAGAAAGGCAGACATAGTGTGAGGCTATTTCACTGCGAAATTTAGATAAGATTAACAATCGCAAGATAGCAACCTCGTGGTGATAAAAGGCGGTGATAGCGAGTCTGATTAAACACGCTCCGCGTGTTAAACCTATAATATGTTATGCCGAGCGACACGCGGTGTATTTAGTTCCAGTTTTTGGTTAAAGCCAAGAATATTATTCTTTAATGTAAGAGTAATTTTATTTTATCCTTTAATGTAAAAGTAATTAAGTGTATTTCACGATTATTGATTATTCTACTGTTTATCTTTAGTGGTTACTTAGAAGGGAGAATAGTCATTTAGATTTCTGGTGCGTAAGGCAAGTTGAGACAGGTGTTTCTCTGTTTGCTCCCGGTGGAGCATGGAAACACCAATGCGGCTGGTGTCCACCACAAGTCAACAGAAGCATTTTTATGCTGTTACAGTGGTTGTTCCTGTAATAATGTGTTTCATGTGATGAGTTCCCAATCTCATCAGGGGTCACATATGACACGTTTGTGGCCAGGCGCACCAGTCGTCACTTACGACATGTTCAGAGTGCGGGAACGAGTATTGATGTGGGTCGGTTGAGAGGTAGTAGTTAATTCTCATTATTGAGATTATTTGTTGTACATGTATTGAAGAATATTATTTTATGTCCAGTTGATTATTATTGTTATGTGAACATGGTTTGTGAGAGCACGTGGGCGTACTTAGAGTTGTATATTTCTCTCCTCCGCTCCTGAGGGGGCATGGGGCCACCGGTGTGGTTTGTCTCAGCATGAAGCATTCAGATGCTCTTGCAGTAGTGGTTTCGGTAGCAACCTATGTTACCCGGTGCGATTGCCAGCCTCATGCACAACACCATACTAGTCGCATTGGACGACACGCATGAGTGTGTGAGATAGTTGATGATATCAGGTGGGCGCATGTTTTCTGTATGGTAAGTGTTATTATCCATGCTATTAATGTTCACTTAGACATTGTTTTATTTATTGTTTTTCAGACAGTCTATGAACACTGACTGGGTGTTCGTTTGATTGTTCGTTTGATTGTTCGTTGGATTGTTCGTTGGATTGTTTGTTTGGTGTTCGGTTCTGTCAAACGATCCTTTATAAATTTTCTTGGTGCACGGGTCTTGGGTGTGAGGCATACCCCTAGCGCCCCTGTCACACTAGAGCAGAGACTCGACGCCTAGCTGAGCCACAATTGGATGAGATCCAGTGCGGATTCCGAGCAAACCGAAGTACTCAAGACCTAATCTTCACACTCAGACAGCTGAGTGAAAAGGCCCTTGAGTATAAGAGTGAGATCCATCTTTGTTTCATAGATCTGGAAAAGGCGTTTGACAGGGTCCCCTGGAGCAAACTTTGGGACTGTTTGGCAAGGAAGAACATTCCAGCACCTCTGATTCATGCTATACAGAGCTTCTACAAGTCTTGCAGAAATTATGTGAGGACAGCAAACCATAAGTCAGAAGAGTTCAGGATCACCACTGGTGTAAGACAAGGTGATATCCTGTCACCTTATTTTTTTCATACTCCTCATGGACGATGTTATCAAGGCATGTAAGGAGAGAACAAGAAAGTATTCAGTGGGGTACTGAAAGATGAGACAGGTATGTATCTCAGAGCTGGCATTTGCTGATGATGTAGCCCTGATTGCTAAATCAGAGGCACATCTCTAATCCAACCTGCAAGTCTGGAAGGTTGAGCTGGAGAAGAGAGAGATGGCCATAAGCAGCTCTAAAACAAAATCCATGGTGATATCACGAGAAGAAAGAAGACATCAGATTAAGCTGGGAGAACAGGTCCTGGAGCAGGTCGACCACTTTAAATATCTCGGAGCTATTATAGACCGAAAGGGAGGCATCAAAGAAGAGTTGGCCACTTGAAAAGCAACGGCTGGGAGACTTTTTCAGGCCATAAATCGAGGATTCCTCAGCAAGAAAGAGGTTGGTAAGAAAACGAAGATGGCTGTATACCGCTCCACATATGTCCCAGTCTTGACATATGGATGCAAGTCATGGGCAATGACTAAAACCAACAAAAGCCACATCCAAACCTCAGAAATGAGGTATATGAGGAAGGTGGTTGAAGTAACAAGAAGAGACATGGTCCGCAACCAGACGATACGTCAAGGCCTAAAATCCTACCCCCTGCAGACCCAAGTAGAACAGTCCCAAATAAGATGGTTTGGCCATGTCTGCAGAATGGGAGAAGATCGGCTACCACGACAAGCATGGGAAACAAAGAGCCAGGGATCCAGACCCCCAGGACGACCCAGAGTCCGCTGGGAGGACAACATTAGACAATATTTGAAGGACCGAGGACTAGAATGGAACCAGGCCAGGAGGAAGACAGCCGATAGGATAGTCTGGCGCTCTTTCTTCTAAACCTCTACACCTCACGGTAGAAGGGGAACGACTAAGTAAGTAAGTAAGACTAAGTAAGATTATTAAATTTGTTACCTGTTGTTTTAAAACTAATCAATAGTTGTTTATTCAGTTATTACATGTATGAAAGCAAACTTATGGGCCATAATATTTAATATACAAGGTACATATATACATCTAGACACATATTTACTTCTAAACAGAGCTATACCATTATAAGAGGAAATTCGCTGAATTAACTCAGCTGGGGGCTTGAACGGGCTAAAAACCATTGCTTAAATCCTTCACAAAAGGCGACGGACAGTTAGTAAGCGTCATTACTCTTCTATCTACAACTCTGCCAAGAGTAATCTTGTGCGAAGGTAGGCACCTTTGACGATCCATGTTTGATACTCTTGAGTTTTGGCCATTGTTGGACCACTACTGCAAAGCAGGGAAGGCAATACGTGACATACCCATAAAAGCTTCCAACACACCTTTGATGCATCTCTTCTCTGGTACTCTACGTGCCACCTTTTCCGATGATCTAGCATGCAAGGCCCGTCGTAGTGATTCGTCTGTTTTCTTTCAGTCCTAGCAATCCATCAGTGTAATTAATACTGTCGCAGAAGAATGCAGTTATCACACTGCTGAAATATTACTAACAAATATACGATGCAGATATATATAATACTTTAAGCGACTGGTATGTCAGCAGTAGATAATTTACTAACAAATACAAAATGCAGATAAACTTATCTATCCTTTAAGTTGTGTACTCAAATGGAGAAACTGTATTGCGATGACAGAAACCTGAGAAAGATCGCCAACGTTAAAAGATGGAATAGATGTTGTTGTGTGAACGCAAACGAAGAAGAAGAGTTTTATTTATTTATTTTGTTTGAGGAGAGAGAAAAAGACCGAATTGCAAGGGAGACGTAAACAACAATACGCGGAAAAGGGGGGAGAGAGACGTTGTTAATTCCCTACAGAAAATATGCCATCCCGACCACATGAAATTGATAAGGTGACAAGAGCTTTTAACATAAATAACTGGAAGAAAGCGAGCACACGAAATCATATATTCATCGAGACTAGGGTGGACAACTATCTTCTTCTTCAAATACCATGCCTAATGGCGTAGGAGATCATGTCTCTCCACAAATTCCTGTCTCCAGTACAATTTATCAATTTTGTTGTTGACTTCTTCCCATGCCACGATGTCAAACTGTCCAGTATTTGCTCTCTTTGTCTTCCTTTATCTCTTTTTCCTTCAATCTCGCCTGTTATTACGATATATTCCAACTTTCCTGTTCTCATAACATGCCCAAATAAAGCGGATCGCTTCTTTTTAACTTGTGAAATAAGTTTCCATTACGTACTGGCCTCTTTCAGGACATCCTCATTACTCTTTTTGGCTGCCCATTGTATTTTTAACATTCTTCTGTAAAACCACATCTCTGTGGCCTCTAGTGCTTTCCCTACTTGTTTATTAACTGTCCATAACTCACTCCCATACCTCAGGACTGGTTCTATATAACACTGAAGAACTCTTCAAGGACAACTATGCAAGACCATAACGAACAAACCACGCACTACCAAGGGGAACCACCCTTCTGCTCTACACATACAACATATTTCTAATTTATCTGTGACAACCACGCGGGGCTTCCAGAAGGAATAAACAAACATTAAAAAAAAAAAAAAGACAACCGCTGTGGAGAAGTCCGGAGCGTGTTCCTGCAACAACAGACATCGAGAATGTCACAATAGCTGTCTCTTGTGTGGCCTCGTCAACTGGCACCGCAGGGGCTTCTAGATTGGCCATGCTCGCATGAAATGTGGACGTACACGACACGCGACGCAAGCCAACGAAGAAGTCGTAGTAAAGACGCTGGAAAGTTCTGGAATTCAACCGGGAAAATGTCAACAGTAACACTTTCTGTTTTTTTTTAAATATTATCATTTCCTGTTTGCTGCTGCATAATCAAGAATTGAACGTGGATTCTTTACCCCCTCACCCCATCTCGCACACTGACCAAAAAAATTATATGTAGAATGTGAACAGGCAGCGAAAGAATGGCGCAAAGAACATAAAAATTGTGAGGAAACCATACCTGAATCGCGGTGAACAATAAAAACCCTGAAGGTTCTAAATTGGAAATGTGCAATGGCGGGAGATGGGCGTGAGAGATGATGGTAGGGTGGCTGTAATGTAAAATTTGAGACAGCTGAGGGGTTAAACAGAGATGAAGAGTTGAGAAGATGAAAAATCTAACCGGTTACTTTACCCACTGAATTCTTTTATACAAAGATATAGAGCGCAGTGTGTACGTTATATTTCACTTTTTACAATTATGAAACTCAGTTCTTTATGTGTTAACATATAAAGAGGAGTTTATGTGTTCTACTTCAATTTTTACTCTTATGAAACTCAGTTCTTTATAAACAAAGATATAAAGCGGAGCTCACGTGTTCGGGAGCCGCTGTAGCATAGTGGTTAGTGCACTGGCTTCCTAGCTCAGTGGTCTATGGTTCGATCCCCAGATGAGGTGGGATTTTTTTAGGCCGCAAACGGCTCCTGGGTCGACCCAGCCCCAACTGGGTACCAGAGCAACTCTGGAAAGGTTAAGGCGGCCGGCGTGATGTTGATCACGTCACCCCTAGTGTGCCGATGGTCAAGAAATATGGGCCTAACACCATATTCCCAATATGCCTCAATGGGCGTGTAACGGGATCCTTTACTTTTTTTTAAACATGTTTTACTTCACTTTTTTCAATTATGCAACCCAAATCTTTATATAAAAAGGTAAAAGCACTCTAACTATGTTGTCAATCGGACGAGTTCATTATATACAAATATATAAAGCGGAGTTTATAGGTTCTACCTCACTTTTTTTACAATTATGAAACTCACTTCTTTATATACTATAATATAGAGCGGTGATTATTGGTTCTACCTTATTTTTTACAATCATGAAACTGAAAAGTGTCGTTCTGACCACTCGCAGGTTCAAGGATATATTATGGAGTCAGTGTTACCAAACACAGACGACCGCGTCTGATCACCAGTCACCTACAGGGCGATTGAAAAGTCACTATCTATTTTACAACTATTATTCCTTCAATCCTATCCAACTAATTTATATGAAACAAACATTAAAACAACGACAGTTAACTGCCGTTTAATTACATAAAATGCGGGAGCAAATTAACATTTCGACTCAAGATGAGATCTTATTTGTTCAGAATATTATTTCATCGCAAGCAACAGTTTTTTGGGTATCTTGTAAAGTCAGTTTTTTTTTTTTTTTTTTTTTTGGTAACATCACCGGCACTGAAGAGGCTGACAGACTGGCGAAGAAAGGTGGAAATCTACCTCAGCCTGATGCAAGCGTAACCTTCGAGGAGGCAAAGAGTTTTATCAGAATCAGATATAGAAACAAATGGGGTGTAGAGCATCTAGGCCACACACAAAATGATGCACACAACCAGCTCAACAGAAGAGAACAAGTGGTAATCTTCAGGCTCCGCACTGGCCACAGCAGACTGAGATACTATCTATTCAACGAGCTAAAGATAGGAACTACCAATCAGTGTAACTCTGGCACACAAATGACTGCTGAACATCTGTTTCAACATAAGCGGAACAGAGAAAGCGCATATGGCCGACACCAGAACCATTCGTGTAAAAGCTCTATGGAGATTCAAATGGCCTCAAACTGACTGCTGCTTTCTTTGAAAACATTCAAGTGGACGTCTGAGAGTGTACGAAGACTAAGAAGAATAAGGCCAAGTTAGATTTATTTTGCTTTCTTTCGTTTCAGGGAATGAAAAACAAACACTTACTTGTCAAACAGCAATTATGTCTCATTGTTTTGACATCTGTTTTATGTTTATCCCGGGGGTACAAGTGAGAACATACACATTTGAAAAAAAAAAAGGAAATGAACTTTTCAATCACGCTGTATACTCGACAACACACTCTCCTTTGTCGTTCCTTTACTGGATGTACCTTATGACCCCGCCCTTCCCTCTCACTGCGTGACGTCATATGCGGACGCGCCGTTACCCACTAACCAATTAAGCATATACAATTTGAAAAAATATCATTTTATGCACGCCCACCACCCTTTATATCGCAATTATTTTGAACCGCACAATACCGACATTACACACGTTCAATTTAGCAGATGAGACTTAGAAACGACACCAAAGAAAATGATGGAGGCAACTGTGAAAGCCAATTGTGACGTAGGTAATTCACCGTGTTCAGTGTGTTCGCCGTAGACAATCAGGCAGAAATAACTTCAAGCAAACCATTTTTTTTTTTTTCATTTCTAGAAGACGGTTTACAAAAACAAAAAAATGAAGAAAGGGTGGGGGGGGGGGGGGGGGGGGGGGGTGTGGGAGAGAGAAAGGCGGAAATGCCTACTATACACGAGGTAAGTCAATTATATATACAGCAGCAAAGATACATTATAATGAACTATTCATTAATGTATCACACGAAGAAAATGAAATAATCGGTAAGGATATTAGAAATCATAATCGTATGTTTGCCCGTGAGATCCCCCAGGGGACCGGGGGGGGGGGGGGTTGTCTTTGAGGGGAAGACGAAAAAAGAAGAAAGAATAGCGCTACTGTAGCTTCAGGCATGTCGTACTAGGCTACTAATATGAGGTTGTACGTGAGGCTGGCAAACTCACCATGTAAAATAAATTGCCACACAAACCACCGCAGCAAGAGTATGTAACTGCTGGCTTCCCCCGCAAGAAGGTCAGCTGCAGCAGTGGCCCCTTGCTCTGTAAGGACCGCTAAAGAAAATGATGCTATCAGCGTGTGGATGAAGCACGATTTACCTACCTGTAAAATGAACAGGTAAGTCATCACAATGAAGTAGCGCGCACAATGTAAGCTTAACTAGTAGACAAAAAGGTAAAGGTAGTCCCATAGCAGATACTGCCTTAGGGTAGTGAAGTGTTAGAGACTTCACCACACTAGGTTCAGCATCGAGAGGTGAGGGGTGTCGTAGATGTTTTTCAGATAGGTAATAGATATTTACAGTCCTGTCTGAGTGTGGTAATATGAGAGGTTATTGGTGTTACTCAATTAAGTGTAAACAGAGTGAGGTCAAGCTGTGTAAGTCCCTGAGTCTAATTGTTGATGATGTTGTATTCTCAGGGTACCTATCCGCTACCTCTCTGAGATCTCACTCTGGGAAATATTTTCTGGGTATGTTATATGGCTACGTGTCTAGGGTAATGTAGGTATAGTGATGTGTCCATACAACAAACACAACTGTAACTATATAATTGAATTAAGTAAGACTGTGTGTAAATTTATATAATTATATTACAATTTTTAATATTCCTGAACCTCAATTTTCTGGAACAGGAATTTTCAACTCAAAAGAAATGTTTCTTTATTTACAAGTTTTAAATAAATAGGGTGGACATCCTGTCCATAAAATGATAAGTCTAAAATATCAATAGGTTTGTACTCCCTACTGGAATATGTTAACACTGGATAAGAATTATGTCAATGATTTGAGGGTTTGTGTGTTTCATCATGCCCCCCTTTAATTTCTTGTATTTGGGTGGAATGATAAGGATGAGTCCTCAAGTGCCAATTTTAATGGACTTATCTTAAGGGGAGGTGTAACCCCCAAAAATGAAGAATTTCATTGAAAATATCAAATTTTAGATATATATTGAACTGGAAAGTACATTCATTTGCCTACATTTCTTTATGTTTATTTTCACTAAAACCTTGGTGGATGATTTTATATAAATTTTTAAAGTAGGTCAGGTAAGTGTATTGTTTACCTAATTATATATGCAAAATGTACAAATTGGTATATCTTCGCTTCTAATGCATGGATTTTAAAAATTTTTTCGGTATTCATTTCCCTGAAGTAAACCTAATTAAAGTTTTTTAAACATCATTTCATGTGTAAAAATAATTTTGATTGGCTAATCTGTGTTAACCATTGCCATAGCTTGGGGCTTTTCAGCCAATCAGAAACGAGCTCTCAAAAGGGACTATTCTATTCGAAGTAAACAAAGGCTTGTCAAATTCTAACACGAGGTAAACCAGTGACCATTGCAGTGTGTGAAATAATTCTTTATTATTTATTATAATGGATAAAAATTCACGAAAGAGAATGGATCGTTCAAAGAAAAGAAAGTTTCAAGGAAATAGGTATGTGAAAAAAAGGTTAAATGAAGATAAGACTATCAAATTTATAAACTGTGAACCACTAACAGAGTTTAGGCCTACTGTCGTACACAATGCTAGTACCTCTGAGTGTGAGCCTGTGAGCACTTCTAGATTATCATCATCTTATCAAAAGCTACACACAAATATCCTAGATGATGTGTCGTGAATTATTCTAATCCCCATATATAAATTAAAACGTAAATGCAAAGCCTAACAAATAAATTTAATAAAAGGAAAGAAGAATGGTAAAGAACAGTGCTGTCATAATGCCTGTACTCGAAATCCCCCTTGTTTTCTACTTCGTCTGCAAATTGTAACGCTTTCACGTTGATAGTAAAAGCCTACTGTATTATTACCCGCTTTCTTCAATGAAACGTGTACTGTATTTCTTGGGAAAACCTTGAGATACGCAAGCTGATCAATGACCTAAATTTAATATTTCATTCATTCCATTTTATACACGGCGTAACTAAAAGACAGACGGACTAAAGGATAGAGAGAAGGGAGAGGCAGAAAGCAGGGACACGTGCAACACTAAACACGCGTCGCGCGATACACAATTGCTGCCATCACGCGTATAAGGCCACATGCACTAACTTTATTTCAAATCGACCGTGATAAAATTCACTACCCATACCAGAGTTAGGTTTTAAAATCCTGAAAAACGCTTATTGGGAATTATGACATTATACCGGTTTACGTTTGAAAACATGACAGTACCCAGACACCACATGGGGATTGAAGTGAACAGGAGGTGGTAGAAAATGCACATTTTGAACGCAGCCACCTAGCTCCCTTAGATTGAGATATTTGGATTCCTTAGGGTTTGCTGACAAAGAATATGTAAAACGTTACGCAAATAGTCTAGGAATTACCAAGTTATGGCCAAAATAAAATAGTGGGGGTGATTGACAGCATGAAATCATTTCTGCTCATAAAACTTTTTTATAACGTGTTTGAAGAAACATTACGTTACGGAAATAGCCTACCATGTTAACTCCTATTTGATTGGAGCGCAACAAATGAAAGACTAAACACGATTGGTCGGAGTATAAATACTATCTTGTGTTGTCAGGGGAAACGTGAGAAAGGGGTACTTTTTTGAAAAGATGTGTAGACATGGTTTGATTGGGTAGAGCTGCGAATATACTCAATTCAGAGCGTCTGTTCATTGCCACATCTTGTAATAAACCTACTAAGAAGCAGTGCGTTGAGCACCAGTGTATATTTTTTATAAAATAAAGCCTGGGACATCGGCAGATCGGAGTTGTGCTATATTCATTGCCAGTCAACGAAACTGTTTATTATTATTTCCATGATGTCGTGGAATATTCTAATCCACATATATAAATTAAAAGGTAAATGTAAAGCGTAACAAATAAATTCTAATAAAGAAAAGAGCAATGGTAAAATAACAGTGCTGTCACAAGGAATGTACTCGAAATCCCCTTTGTTTTATGCTTCGTCTGCAAATTGTAACGCTTTCACGTTGATAGTAAAAGCCTACTATATTATTACCCGCTTTCTTCAATGAAACATGTACTAAACTTGAGATACGCAAGCTGAAACAATGACCTAAATTTAATATTTCATTCATCCCATACACAGCGTAACTAAAAGACAGATAAAGCAGGATAGAGAGAAGGGAGAGGCAGAAAGCCGAACGCATGCAAAATTAAACACGCGTTTCGCTATTAATGCCACCCCAACAAGCGTAACGCGATACACAATTACTACTATCACGCGTGTAAGGCCACATGCACTAACTTTTTCGAATCGACAGTGATAAAATTCACTACCCTTCCCAGAGTTAGGTTTTTAAATCCTGAAAAACTCTTATTAGAAAAGATGACAATAGATGGGTTTACGTTTGAAAACATTACAGTACCCAGATAGCACATCTTCGAAACAGGAGGTCGAAGAAATTGCATATTTGGAACGCAGCCACTTAGCTCTTTTAAATTTGTTTATTTGGGTTCCTTAGGGCTTGCTGGCAAAGAATATGTAAAACGTTATGCAAATAGTCTAGGAGTTAACAAGTTATAACCAAAATAAAATAGTGGGGATGCCTGACAGCATGAAATCATTTCTGCTAATAAAATTTTTTTATAACGTGTTTGAAAAAACCTTACGTACAGAAATAGCCTACCATGTAAACTCCAAATTGATTGGAGCGCAAAAAATATAAGACTAAACACGATTGGTCGGACTATAAATACTATATTTGGTTGTTAGGGGAGACGTAGGAAGTTAAAATTTTTTCAAACCCTTGTCGAAACGTGGCTCCATTGGCCAGACTCGCTGATATACTCACTTAGGAGCGTTAGTTCGAGACCACTAGTTCAAATAAGCTTGATAAAGCAACAGTGCGTTGAAGCCAGCTCACATTTTTGCTAAAATAAAAGCCTGGAACATAAGCAGATGGGAATTTGTGCCAGTATTTGTGCCAGAATTCATTGCTAATCAACGTATCTGTGTTTGTTTCCATGAATTGTGGTAAGCTTGAAACATTCAGTATCTTTTAATGAAAATTGAATGTGAATTGTTAATTTATGCCTGTATATATGTGTAGTTCAGTAGCAAACATGATGTAAAGCCTATAATGCTCCAGCCTGAACAGAAGGTGTCGGAGGAAAGTAAAACTGCTTGGAATGGCCAAACAGTACCCTGACACCTAGATTATTGATTAGACAGAAATAATGCTGGAAGTGCAGAGGCGTAGTAACCATTAAGGAGGTTAATACTGGTATAAAGTATTTCAGATGAAGCTGACAGTTGGCCTAACGCTCTGAACTCAATGTTTGTGATGTATTGTGCTCAGTGTAAAAAGAGAGTATCAATTAGTTATGAAGTAGAAGGTACATCCTTCTTGTTTTCAGGGACCGTGGTCTTGATGGTATTGAGCAGCACCTGGTCAGAGCTTTGCTGAATCCAGAGTCGGACAGCATACTCCTTGGTCCATTTAGCTATCAGTGAGGTGTCTCCAGAGCACAGGGGAGAAATCGAGCAGAGGAGTCTTTTCCTGCCGCCATCACGCAAGATAAGCTGATGTGGCCAGCTGAGCTCAAAATTATGTACCCCATCTTAAAATAACATTGTAACATAAACTTAAGAGGGGAAGTAAATTGTTTTAATAACATGAACTGAGAACATCTCCAATACTAGCTCCCATAAAGACAAACTATTGAAGTCATGATGACAAATACCAACAGAGCTTGAACAAAACAAAACCAGTATTACCTCATATTACTACTACACAACTGACACACATAGGATACTTTTAATAATATATGTCACTACAATATTCATATTGAGAAATTCTGTACATATAACTTGTAATTAAAATTGATTGTGATTCCTGGTTCCCTTTGTATTTGAATCAGGACACATATTCATTCATAACAGCAATGAATACATATTGTTATTTGAAAAGTTATCTGTGACTCCTTTAAGATATCCTTTAGAGTGTTATATGTATGTGAGTGTCACAGTGTTGTCAAGTGTGGTGGAATAAATTAAATTGTTTATCTGTCTGTTGTTGTTATGACTTACACTTCATCATACACATACCCTAGACATACAACGTAGTCATCACACTATTCCAGAATAATTCTGACTGAGATATATATATATATGTGGCAGCAAGTAAGGTTATCTATAATACACTACTCTTATTAGATATAGATACCTTCACAGCTGATCTCAGTCAGTACACTAAGTCCCCTATAAATATTTATAACATCCCACTTCACCACACATGAATTGTGGTAAGCTTGAAATATTCAATATCTTTTAATGAAAATTGAATGTAAATTGATAATTTATGTCTGTATATATGTGTGGTTCAGTAGCGAACATGATGTAAAGCCTATAGTGCTCCAGCCTGAACAGAAGGTGTCGGAGGAAAGTAAAACTGCATGGAATGGCCAAACAGTACACTGACACCTAGATTATTAACTAGAAAGAAATAATGCTGGAATTGCAGAGGCGTAGTAACCATTAGGGAGGGAAATACTGGTATAAAGTATTTCAGATGAAGCTGACAGTTGGCCTAACGCTCTGAACTCAATGTTTGTGATGTATTGTGCTCAGTGTAGAAATAGAGTGTAAATTAGTTCTGACGTAGAAGGTACAACCTTCTTGTTTCAGGGACCGTGGTCTTAAAGTTATTGAGCAGCACCTGGTCAGAGCTTTGCTGAAGCCAGAAGTGGACAGCATACTCCTTGGTCCATATAGCAACCAGTGGGGTGGCTCCAGAACTCATTACAGTAAACGAGCAGAGGAGTCTTTTACTGCAGTCATCACGCAAGATAAGAGAGTGTGGCCATGGAGCTCAACATTATGTACCCCATCTTAAAATGACATTATAAATTAAAATTAAGAGGGGAATTTAATTGTTTTAATACCAGGAACTGAGAACATCTCCAATACTAGTTCCAATAGAAACAAACTATTGAAGTCATGATGACAAATACCAACAGAGCTTGAACAACACAAAACCAGTATTACCTCATATTACCACTACACAACTGACACACATAGGATACCATTAATAATATATGTCACTACAAGAATCATATTAATAAATTCTGTACATATAACTTGTAATTAAAATTGATTGTGATTCCTGGTTCCCTTTGTATTTGAATCAGGACACATATACATTCATGACAGCACTGAATACATATTGTTATTTGAAAAGTTATCAGTGACTCCTTTAAGATATCCTCGTAGAGTGTTTTATGTATGTGAGTGTCACAGTGTTGTCAAGTGTGGTGGAATAAATTAAATTGTTTATCTGTCTGTTGTTGTTATGACTTACACTTCATCATACACATACCCTAGACATATAACGTAGTCATCACACTATTCCAGAATAATTCTGACTGAGGTATACATATGTGGCAGTAAGTAAGGTTATCTATAATACACTACTCTTATTAGATATAGATACCTTCACAGCTGATCTCAGTCAGTACACTAAGTCCCCTATAAATATTTATAACATCCCACTTTACCACATATATTGGGGGCTCGTCCGGGATTTTGAATCTTTCCCTATTACAAATATTGGGGGTAATTCACTTCAGGGAATAATAAGAATTAAAAGGTATCCTTGGGTGAAAATAAATAAGGTTGAACTCACAGTGCTTGTGTTGTCTTGAGTTAATTAGTCATAGATAAAATTGTTTAGACATTTATCTGTTAGACAATGGCCGACCTGGCAAAATTTCGATCTGCTGCTGTACAGACTGCGAAAGAGTTAGGAATGGACGGGCAAATTATGATTTCTTATGTCACTGCTGAATGTGACAAATATATTGAAAGGGAAGAAAGAAGATTAGAAAAAAAGGCCCAAAGAAAATTAGAATCTGAAAGATTGGCCGAAGATAAGAGAATAGAAGCTGAAAAAGAGGCTAAGAGGTTGCAGATTGAGGCTGAGGCTAAGAGGTTGCAGATTGAGGCTGAGGCTAAGAGGTTGCAGATTGAGGCTGACAAAGAGGCTAAAGCATTGGCTGCAGAAAGAGAAGACAAAAGATTGGCTGCAGAAAGGGAAGAGAAGAAATTAGCTGCAGAAAGAGAAGAAAAGAGATTAGCTGCAGAAAGGGAAGCAGAAAAGGAGGAGAAGAGATTACAAAGGGAACACGAGTTACGACTAAGGGAGTTTGAGTTTCAAGGCCATGCTCCTGAAAATGGTGCCAGTCCCTTTGCCTCGGATGCCACTGCTAGCCAAGGAGCCTCAACCTCAGCTATGAATTTTCATTTAGATCATTTTGTTGAGAAAGACGATGATATAGAGAGCTATCTAAATAGATATGAACTATTAGCTACCACATATGGGTTAGAGAGAGAAAGGTGGAGCTTAAAGTTATCTCAGGGACTTCGTGGGGCAGCTTATGAAGTTTTTGCAAAAATGAGCAGAAGTGATCAGGAAAATTATGACATGCTAAAGCAGGCTCTTTTGTTAAGATATGAAAAGAATGCAGAATTTTATAGGAAAAAATTTAGGAATGCTAAACTCCTGTCAGGTGAAACCTATCACCAGTTCTCTGTACGAATAGAGACATACTTGGAGAAATGGACTTCTCTGGGGAAAACCCAAGATCTTAAGGAAATGGTCCTTATAGAGCAATTAAGAGAGTCCATGGCTCCAGACCTGAGAAAGTTTCTCATGGAACAAGGTGCAGAGAGGCTGGGTGAGTTGCTAAATGTTGCTGAAAGGTATCAAGCAGCTCAAGCAGAGGTAACAGGTAATAAAAAGAAACAAGTGGATAACTTTAGGGCACCACAGAACTTTAATAAATTTGATCCTAGGGATCAAAACAAAGGTAAGCACCAGTTTGATAGGCCACGGTATGAAAATAAAAATAAAACCCCACAATTCGATGAAAGGAAATATGATGAAAGAAAATCTTTCAACCAAGGAAAAAGGTGGTGTAAAAATTGTAAGATGAACAATCATGACACTGACCATTGTAGAAGGAAACCTGTGTATATGGCCACCCTTCAGGTCAGGTCGACCTCAAGACAGGAGGAGGATATTATGTTAGATTCCACTCCAGAAGAGATGAGGAAGGCACAGGCTGGGGATAAAACCCTCAAGCCTTGTTTCAGGAAATTGTCAACTTATCATACAACTCCAGGCAAGGGAGATTTTTACATGAAAAACAAGTTGATGTATAGGAAGACTGGAGCTAGATCCAAAGGTCAGGGACAGCTGGTACTTCCTAAAAGATATAGGGCAGACTTAATAAGGAGCCTACATGTGAAACCAGATGGGGACCATGAGAAAATAGGTACCATCATCCAAAAGGTGGCTCACAATTATTATTGGCCCAAGGCAAGATGGGACATTGAGAATTTTGTAGAAAGGTGTAGCATAGCACATGAGGGAACACCCACAAGTGGGAACATTGATCAGGACCTGGACACGCCAAGGGGCAAAAGTAGGCCTGAAAATACAAAGAGATATAAATTTGATAAGGTGGACCAAAGGGAATGGGAAGCCCCTTTTCACGGACAAGCTTCACTTAACTGTTTTACAATGGCCACTATGCGGAGAGTGCAAAAAGATGTCTTACCCCAGGATAAGCCGAAAATCCCTCAATCGGACTTAAACAAACTGGAGGAAGAGGATGTAGAGAGGAAATCTCTCATCAAGAATTTTAAGTGGGGAGAAAGCCCCAAAAGAAAAATTGGTAGCGGTCGTTTTCTGCATGATAATTCTGGGAAGAAAAATCATCACTATAGAGCTTCGAGTGGAAGAGACCATACCGGTGCATGGACAAATAGGTCCACAAAATTAAAGGTCCATATGTAGCTTTGTTAAGAACGTGGACTGATGAAAAGGCAGAGGAAAACATTACATCTTCATACCAATATGTGAATGAGCTGACCACTCGGTTAAAAACTGGCTGGAAACTTGCCAATGAAAATTTGAAACAAGCCAGGAAGAAAAATGCTGCCTATTATAACAGGAAGGCGAAAGACAGAGATTTGGCTGTGGGAGAGAAGGTACTGCTTCTTCTCCCCGGGAGTCAGAATAAGTTACAGATTGGATGGCAAGGTCCATATACAGTTTTAGAGAAGGTGTCTAGAACAAATTATAAGATAGATAAGAAGGGGAAAGAAAAAAATCTATCATGTGAATCTCCTGAAGAAATATTTGGAAAGAGAACATCAGGAAGAGACACACTTGTTGACCTTGTCCATCGCCATGGAGATGAAAAAGGAACCACTTTCATCATTTGAATATCCATTACACCCCCCTGAGACAGCAGCACAGGGGAAAAACAATAAACATTTAACGAAAACTCAGAAAGAGAGAGGGCAACAGGGGCTAAATAATCATGCAGAGGTGTTAACAGACCGACCAGGGCATACAAACCTATTGGAATATGATATGAAACTGATAGACCCCACACCTGTCTGTATGAAACCATATTCGATTCCGTTTGCTAAGGAGAAAGCTTTGAAGGAAGAGATAGACTATCTATTGAAGGAAGGAATTATTTCACACAGTGAATCCTCATATAGTTCCGGTGTTGTACTCTTAAGGAAGCCCTCTGGAGAACATAGACTCTGTATAGATTACAGGAGACTGAATGCTATTACAGAAGGACAGGTGGATCCATTGCCGGATACAAATCAGCTGTTTGCCAGACTAAATAAAGCTAAATATTTCTCAAAAGTGGATCTGAGTAAAGGATACTATCAGATTCCAGTAAAGCCTGAGGTTAGACCATACCTAGCTTTTAGTACCTCAGAAGGACACTATGAGTTTAATAGATTGCCATTTGGATTGAAGAATGCGCCTAGTGTCTTCTCTAGAATGATGAGAAAATTATTGGACCCTCTGAATAATCCATATATATAACAAATTTCATGGATGATATCCTTATAGCAACAGAAACATTTGAGGAACACATTGACTCTCTGAATATGCTGTTTGATCGACTTAGGGAAGCAAATTTAACAGCCCGACCAACCAAATGTTGCGTTGGATGTAAAGAATTGAGTATATATCTGGAAAAACAAATTTGGGAGCGGATTTTTTAAGCCGCCATCCGTGTGATGAGAATCACCGTAAACCCCAGAAATAATAATAAATTTCTCTATGTGTATATAGAATAAAGGACTGACATATAATGTCTGTTTTAAGAGGGGAGATGTCGTGAATTATTCTAATCTCCATATATAAATTAAAACGTAAATGCAAAGCCTAACAAATAAATTTAATAAAAGGAAAGAAGAATGGTAAAGAACAGTGCTGTCATAATGCCTGTACTCGAAATCCCCCTTGTTTTCTACTTCGTCTGCAAATTGTAACGCTTTCACGTTGATAGTAAAAGCCTACTGTATTATTACCCGCTTTCTTCAATGAAACGTGTACTGTATTTCTTGGAAAAACCTTGAGATACGCAAGCTGATCAATGACCTAAATTTAATATTTCATTCATTCCATTTTATACACGGCGTAACTAAAAGACAGACGGACTAAAGGATAGAGAGAAGGGAGAGGCAGAAAGCAGGGACACGTGCAACACTAAACACGCGTCGCGCGATACACAATTGCTGCCATCACGCGTATAAGGCCACATGCACTAACTTTATTTCAAATCGACCGTGATAAAATTCACTACCCATACCAGAGTTAGGTTTTAAAATCCTGAAAAACGCTTATTGGGAATTATGACATTATACCGGTTTACGTTTGAAAACATGACAGTACCCAGACACCACATGGGGATTGAAGTGAACAGGAGGTGGTAGAAAATGCACATTTTGAACGCAGCCACCTAGCTCCCTTAGATTGAGATATTTGGATTCCTTAGGGTTTGCTGACAAAGAATATGTAAAACGTTACGCAAATAGTCTAGGAATTACCAAGTTATGGCCAAAATAAAATAGTGGGGGTGCCTGACAGCATGAAATCATTTCTGCTCATAAAACTTTTTTATAACGTGTTTGAAGAAACATTACGTTACGGAAATAGCCTACCATGTTAACTCCTATTTGATTGGAGCGCAACAAATGAAAGACTAAACACGATTGGTCGGAGTATAAATACTATCTTGTGTTGTCAGGGGAAACGTGAGAAAGGGGTACTTTTTTGAAAAGATGTGTAGACGTGGTTTGATTGGGTAGAGCTGCGAATATACTCAATTCAGAGCGTCTGTTCATTGCCACATCTTGTAATAAACCTACTAAGAAGCAGTGCGTTGAGCACCAGTGTATATTTTTTATAAAATAAAGCCTGGGACATCGGCAGATCAGAGTTGTGCTATATTCATTGCCAGTCAACGAAACTGTTTATTATTATTTCCATGAATTGTGGTAAGCTTGAAATATTCAATATCTTTTAATGAAAATTGAATGTAAATTGATAATTTATGTCTGTATATATGTGTGGTTCAGTAGCGAACATGATGTAAAGCCTATAGTGCTCCAGCCTGAACAGAAGGTGTCAGAGGAAAGTAAAACTGCATGGAATGGCCAAACAGTACACTGACACCTAGATTATTAACTAGAAAGAAATAATGCTGGAATTGCAGAGGCGTAGTAACCATTAGGGAGGGAAATACTGGTATAAAGTATTTCAGATGAAGCTGACAGTTGGCCTAACGCTCTGAACTCAATGTTTGTGATGTATTGTGCTCAGTGTAGAAATAGAGTGTAAATTAGTTCTGACGTAGAAGGTACAACCTTCTTGTTTCAGGGACCGTGGTCTTAAAGTTATTGAGCAGCACCTGGTCAGAGCTTTGCTGAAGCCAGAAGTGGACAGCATACTCCTTGGTCCATATAGCAACCAGTGGGGTGGCTCCAGAACTCATTACAGTAAACGAGCAGAGGAGTCTTTTACTGCAGTCATCACGCAAGATAAGAGAGTGTGGCCATGGAGCTCAACATTATGTACCCCATCTTAAAATGACATTATAAATTAAAATTAAGAGGGGAATTTAATTGTTTTAATACCAGGAACTGAGAACATCTCCAATACTAGTTCCAATAGAAACAAACTATTGAAGTCATGATGACAAATACCAACAGAGCTTGAACAAAACAAAACCAGTATTACCTCATATTACCACTACACAACTGACACACATAGGATACCATTAATAATATATGTCACTATAAGAATCATATTAATAAATTCTGTACATATAACTTGTAATTAAAATTGATTGTGATTCCTGGTTCCCTTTGTATTTGAATCAGGACACATATACATTCATGACAGCACTGAATACATATTGTTATTTGAAAAGTTATCAGTGACTCCTTTAAGATATCCTCTTAGAGTGTTTTATGTATGTGAGTGTCACAGTGTTGTCAAGTGTGGTGGAATAAATTAAATTGTTTATCTGTCTGTTGTTGTTATGACTTACACTTCATCATACACATACCCTAGACATATAACGTAGTCATCACACTATTCCAGAATAATTCTGACTGAGGTATACATATGTGGCAGTAAGTAAGGTTATCTATAATACACTACTCTTATTAGATATAGATACCTTCACAGCTGATCTCAGTCAGTACACTAAGTCCCCTATAAATATTTACAACATCCCACTTTACCACATGATGAATATGCTGATTCAAATGTAGAAGGAATGAGTGGATACAGGTTGTATAATATGACACAAGTAACTGAGCTGATTCAACAATTTCCATGTCCATCTACTTTTGAACTACCAGACACTGGAGATAATTTTATAATTTCAGAGAAGCTTGTAGGTCTAGAGAGTCAGCTTTATATAATGTGCTCACAATGTAAACATGTTATTACCATGAAGAAGAACTCAGAAAATGTGAACTTGAGATTCACTTTTGCAATTTATAGCATTGGATGTCACATGGAGAAGGGAAGGAGACTTTTGGGGAACATGAATTTGCCACCACCAGTAAGTAACATAAGAAGTGCCACCTACAGAAAAAAGATATTGGAAGCCACCTCTATAGTTGCAGATGAGTGCAAAGCAGAAGCAGCAGCAGAAATAAAACTGTTAGAAGGTAAAGATGTAACAGTTTCATGTGATGGTACTTGGCAGCGGCGAGGCTTTACAAGCAAAAATGGTGTGGCCACAGTTCTTTCTGTTAGCCAAAAAGGACCAGCAAAGGTGTTGGATGTAGAAGTAAGCAGCAATTATTGTGATAGCTGTATGAAAGCAAAGAGCAGAATGTCAGACCATGAATTCAAACTCTGGAGTCAGAATCATTCAGAATCAGGAGAATGTGAGAAAAATCATGACGGTACTGCAGGTTTGATGGAGCCATATGGAATATTAAAAGTCTTTAATCGTTCAGAGAAACAGTATGATTTGTGTTACACAGGATATCTGGGAGATGGGGATTCTAAAAGTTACAAGACAGTAGCACAGCATCAGCCACCCATTTACCATGGCAAAACTATAAGAAAGCTTGAATGTTGCGGACATGTTCAAAAGCGAATGGGGAAGAGACTTCTGGATAAAGTATCAGAAAAAAGATGCAAGAAGTTCACAGAGAATGGGAAAACTATTAACCAAGTTAGCCATAAAACGGATTCAAGGACACTATGGGGCAGCCATACGCAGAAATGTAGGAGATGTTCCAGCAATGAAGAAGAGCATATGGGCAATCTGGAAACACAGACAAGGAATACATGAAGACTGTGATAGTTGGTGCCCTGTGAAGAAAGACCCAGCTGCAGATAATAAGAATCAACTTCCTGAATTTGTGTGTTCTATTATTAAAGAAGTTTTTGAGGAACTTGCAGCTGATACCCTTCTGGAAAAGTGTGCTCATGGTGGGACTCAGAATTCAAATGAATCATTTCATAACCTCATATGGTATAGGTGCCCAAAGAATGTTTTCATTGGAAAAAGTAGGCTGCAAATAGCTGTAAATGATGCAGTGATTGTGTACAACTGTGGGGAACTGAGGAGAAAAAACATCTTTGATAATTTAGGTCTAAACTTTGGTAAATATGCTTTTCAAATATTTGCGCAAATTGACAAAAAGCGCATACAGTCTGCTGAAATAGAGAATTTAATGAAAAGTAAGCTGCAAAGTATGAAACAACCCATGATATCAATAAAGGAAAATACCAGAGATGATTCCTACATAGCAGCGGGATACTGAGGTGAGTAAATTTTGTGTAAAAGTGTAATTCTTCCCTTTTTTCTTCATTTTCTCAAAACCGCATTTTTCACACAAATATGGGCACGTTGCCCATGATTTCTCAAAAACTATTAGTGATACAGTAATGAATTTTGGGTCACATGCTGTACACATAGTGCCCATAAAATTATACTAAAATAAAGCATATATGTTAACAAACTACAAAACTGTTAAGAAATATCTAAGTTACCCCCCTAAAAAGTTACAACTATTTGTCAAACGGTATGTTAAAATCCAAAAAAAATCAGATATCAAACCAATCAAAA
>JAMPIV010012937.1:0-100765 GCA_024509875.1 Oreohelix idahoensis
TCGCGTACAGCATGTCGTATAGTAGGTCATTTTTATCAATCTCTTTTTTTTTCTAACATCTTTCTTATTTTATTTTCTCCAACATTTTGCTCTTTCATCGTGGTTAAAGTAATCTTTCTTAATCACGACTTGTACCTAAAGTGTAACTTTACACACCTTTGAATTAGTCCCCCAACCTTGAGTTATCTTGCGGAACACACCTGTTTTCATTGAAATCTTGGGAAAACCACATGGCTACAGAATGAATTCTTTTCATACATAATCTCTAGTTTAAACTTCACGAGACAGGCCACATTGAATATTGTTAACTTTAGGAATTACCAGGCTACACATTAGAGAGAAGACCTTTGATGCCTAATCCCCTGTTTAAACAAATCCTAGTCATACAACATTACAAAAATTACCCGCGGCCCGGCCAGTGGACAACAAAGAACTCATGACACGGACAACATTGTTTGTTTCCAGATGGTAGCCGATGATAGGAGTTTGGGCTTCTTAGAGTGAGATAAGAAACAATGGGCCCCATCATAGTGCGCAAGAGACGCAGATCGACGAAGGACAGCAAAGCTTTGTCACAGAAGGAGGTGGGTGATTTTTTTGCATTAACCTGCCAATCATTAACACCTGTTTGTCTTGTAAAACGGACAGGCAACACGGATGAAAAAGTGTGTTTCGAAAAGCCCATCCCTATTTAGCCAGTGACACGCACTGACAGGGGACAAGAGAGAGCCAAAGCCTAAGCCACAACATGGAGGCCTAGCGATTGGTTTGTAGGCGGAGTTATACGTCACATATCCAATGTCTGAACACATTTGCACTCAAAGATATAATCAGAAGGTGCGATGAAATCAGTACGAAGTTTCCAACATTTGTGAGGTAGAAGATGTTCCCAGAACTTAGCCTGAATAAACTGTTTCACTCCTGTGTAGATATTTAATTCATATATGCGGAGTTTATAGTGTTATTGGAATTTGCAAAGGAAAATGGAGTCTAACAGAAGTCTGAGTCTACACATTACGTGTTTGACGTCTAACCGGAAGGAAGCTAGTAAAGTTTAAGTCCGGAAAGCAGACTTCACAAAATAGGTCATCTTTCACTTCCTAAGTTAAAAATAAGATTTTTCTCCCACGTTTTAAACGGTGGATGCGCAGCCATTCTACTCACCTGCTTATCAAGTGCTCAGAAGTTGATTCTCATATTTACATCAAGTTCAACTCACCCAGAAGCTTACCGCCTGAGTCAACTTAAAGCACGCACGTTGATTCTCATTTTTATATCAAGCTCAACTTACTCACAAGAGTGCATTTTATGTCCCAAGATTTCATATTTACAAGTTGAGTCGCATATACAGCTAGCAAGTTCAGCTCACTCCAAATCATATTTTATGAATCAAGAGTGCATACTCAAGTTGATGAGTCTACATACCAAGATCATTTCGTGAAGAGTCTAGCCAGTGCCTTTCAGAGATAAGACTGCAGTCCTTTTTCAACGGGTTGTCAACACTAGAGAGTGGTTGCCAAACGACTGAAGGACTGTATATCGTCAAAGTTCTCATTACTGCAATAGTTTTCATCAGTACGTCCTCGTCTTGGAGATAACCCACACAACATACCATACACCTATATTGGACAGTCTATACATACTTGTGTATCATCATACAGTGGAGGAGCATTACGAGACACATAGACAGGGTAGATTGGACATCAGTGTGGTAACACTCAATATATCACATCATTACTTCACTCTTCACATCGTTTCATTCGCATAGTTAAAACTAACTATTATTTACATCTCATCTGTTTGTGTGTGTATGAATGGCCCTTCACCATAATCACTTTTTATTTGTCTACTAACCCTATATGTGTAAATGTTTAATTAATAAACCCAATAACCGTTTGATCATTATCTAGTTCGTTAATGTATTACTGCTGTTGGTGCTAATGTTTACATATAGGTACAATTCTATATTTAGATGCGACTGGGGGTTTTTTCTCTCTTTATGGGATCTGAGGACAGAAGCTAAAGGCGTGAGGAAATAGAACACTTTCCATAATTTACTAGAAAACACTATCTTGTGGAAAGCATTCGCATTCTCTTCTTCTTATCTCGAATAGGTATCTTTCTGTCTTAGCGAGCCAAATTCTGGAGACCTTCTTGGCAATCCCCAGCGACACCTACTGTTGTAGTTGACCAATATCAACTTATCACACAACACAGCCCAAGACTATACGCATCTCTCCATTTTGAATGCGTTCTAGTCGTTTACATTGAGATAATGACAGCGTGAGTATTCCCAGCCCATACTCAATGACCGATATGACTAGCTGTTGATAAAGAAGAAATAGTAATCTCTAATCCAGATGCGCTGCGGTCATTATTTTCAGGGCTGCCAGACCTCTCCTGCATTTCTGTATGATGTGATCAACATGGTACTTATACGATAACCCGCGATCGAATGTAACTCCAAGGTATTTTAGCTTTTCTTGCCTTTCAATGTTCAGTCCACTGAGAGTAATATCTGGAATGTCTGTTTGCACAATGGAGTTGTTGAAGAAGCACCACAGCAAGCAGGCCTTGTTGGGATTGACTTTGGACCCAGTTTCCTCGCACCATTGAAACACCTCCGGTAGTGTCCTATGAATGCTATTAACCATTTCCTGTCGGTCAGGCAA
Source organism: Oreohelix idahoensis (assembly GCA_024509875.1). Classification (NCBI taxonomy): domain Eukaryota; kingdom Metazoa; phylum Mollusca; class Gastropoda; order Stylommatophora; family Oreohelicidae; genus Oreohelix; species Oreohelix idahoensis. The sequence goes on from JAMPIV010012937.1 coordinate 2,673, forward strand.
AGAGATAGGTAATATCAAATGACTCGCAACCACTGATAACAACTCAGATGGCGTCTAGGGACAACAACCACATTAGATGATACAGGCGTAAGCAAAAAATGAGGAAGTTACTAGTGAATCACTAAACGTTATAGTGAGCAAACGTGTCATCTAGTTCATGATGAGGTCAGTGTTGTGGGCAACCTCATATTCATCATCATCATTCCTTTTCGTTCCCCGTGGAACATAGGGCTGAAACAGTTGCTCTCCACCGATTTCTATTCTGTGCTGTCTTTTTCAGCTGTGCCCAAGTCATTCCAATTTTCTTAGCCTCCTCTTCCACAGTTCTTATCCAAGTTCTCCTTGGTCTCCCCACTCTTCTTTTCCCTTGCGGGTTCCAGTAATGGGCTCTGGATATGCTTGATTCTTATTTTGTCCTCAGAGATCCCCGGGCAGGGAGTATATATATATATATATATATATATATATATATATATATATATATATATATATATATATATATATATATATATATATATATATATATATATATATATATATATATATATATATATATATATATATATATATATATATGTATATGTATATGTATATGTATATGTATATATATATATATATATATATATATATATATATATATATATATATATATATATATATATATATATATATATATATATATATATATATATATATATATATATATATATATATATATATATATATATATATAAGATAGGAAACTCTTTACAGAGCGATACAACAGGAGGCAATCTGATCATCAGAAGGGGTCCCCCTATCCGACAAGTGTTTCGGCCCAGTATACTCCTTTACACTCTAAGGGGGGCGGGCCCACTTGAGTCATGACTCCCAATCGTCTCATCCTCCTGTTGTCTTGTATCGAAAATGAACCCATTTCACTTATGGTAGCAACTTTAAAATCCACACCTCCGCCAGCCGTGGAGGCAATTTTGAAAGTAACAAAGAGAAGACAAATTATTCCGTTCGTTCCTTCGCACATCACAACTAAGGACACACACTGAGACACCTGCGCGAAGCCGACGAGGGTAGCCACTACGCGCTAGCAACTGAAATTCTGTGCCTAACACCTCTGTGGTGAAGTGGGATGTTATAAATATTTATATGGGACTTAGTGTACTGACTGAGATCAGCTGTGAAGGTATCTATATCTATTAAGAGTAGTGTATTATAGATAACCTTACTTGCTACCACATATCTATATATCTCAGTCAGAATTATTCTGGAATAGTGTGATGACTACGTTATGTGTCTAGGGTATGTGTATGATGAAGTGTAAGTCACAACAACAGACAGATAAACAATTTAATTTAATCCACTACTCTTGACAACACTGTGACACTCACATACATATAACACTCTATGAGAATATCTTAAGGAGTCACTGATAACTTTTCAAATAACAATATGCATTCATGGTTATCATAAAGGTATATGTGTCCTGATTCAAATACAAAGGAACCAGGAATCACAATCAATTTTAATTACAAGTATATGTACAGACTTTATCAATATGAATATTGTAGTGACATATATTATTAAAATATCCTATGTGTGTCAGTTGTGTAGTGGTAATATGAGGTAATACTGGTTTTGTTTTGTTCAAGCTCTGTTGGTATTTGTCATCATGACTTCAATAGTTTGTCTTTTGGGACTAGTATTGGAGATGTTTTCAGTTCCTGATATTAAGACAATTAAATTCCCCTCTGAATGTTATTTTTACAAAGTCCTTTCAAGATGAGGGGACATAATGTTGAGCTCAGCTGGCCAAATCAGCTTATCTTGAGTGATGGCGGCAGGAAAGGACTCCTCTGCTCGAATTCTCCTCTGGGCTCTGGAGACACCTCACTGATAGCTAAATGGACCAAGGAGTATGCTGTCCGACTCTGGATTCAGCAAAGCTCTGACCAGGTGCTGCTCAGTACCATCAAGACCACGGTCCCTGTAAACAAGAAGGATGTACCTTCTACTTCATAACTAATTGATACTCTAGTTCTACACGGAGCACAATACAACACAAACATTGAGTTCAGAGCGTTAGGCCAACTGTCAGCTTCATCTGAAATACTTTATACCAGTATTTACCTCCTTAATGGTTACCACGCCTCTGCACTTCCAGCATTATTTCTGTCTAATCAATCATCCAGGTGTCAGTGTACTATTTGGCCATTCCATGCCGTTTTACTTCCCTCCGACACCCTCTGTTCAGGCTGGAGCATTATAGGCTTTATCTCCTGTTTGCCACTGAACTACACATATATATACAGGCATAAATTAACAATTTACATTCAATTTTCATTAAAAGATACTGAATGGTTCAAGCTTACCACAATTTCATGGAAATAAACACAGATACGTTGATTAGCAATGAATTCTGGCACAATTACTGGCACAAATTCCCATCTGCTTATGTTCCAGGCTTTTATTTAACACAACCATGAGCTGGCTTCAACGCACTGTTGCTTTATCAAGATTATTTGCACTAGTGGTCTCGAACTAACGCTCCTAAGTGAGTATATCAGCGAGTCTAGCCAATGAGGCCACGTTTCGACAAGTGTTTGAAAAAATGTTACCTTTTCACGTCTCCCCTAACAACGAAAGATAGTATTTATAGCCCGACCAATCGTGGTTAGTCTTTCATTTGTTGCGCTCCAATCAATTTGGAGTTTACATGGTAGGCTAATTCTGTAACGTAAGATTTTTTTCAAACACGTTATAAAAAAATTTTATGAGCAGAAATGATTCCATGCTGTCAGGCATCCCCACTATTTTATTTTGGTTATAATTTATTAATTCCTGGACTATTTGCGTAACGTTTTACATATTCTTGGTCAGCAAGCCCTAAGGAACCCAAATATCCAAATTTAAAAGAGCTACGTGGCTGCGTTCAAAATATGTATTTTCTACCTCCTGTTTCGAAGATGTGCTGTCTGGGTACTGTTATGTTTTCAACCGTAAACCCATCTATTGTTATCTTTCCTAATAAGCGTTTTTTTATGATTTTAAAACCCAACTCTGGGAAGGGTAGTGAATTTATCACTGTCCGTCCGAAAAAGTTAGTGCTTGTAGTCTTACACGCATGATAGTAGTAATTGTGTATCGCGCGACGCGTGTTGCATGCGTTCCTGATTTTCAGCCCTCCCTCTCTCTTTATCCTTTAGTCCATCTGTTCGTTCGTTTTGGGTAACGCAGTATAATTAATGTTAGGATTAATTTAGGTCATTACGCAGGGTGCCTCTCAATGTTTTTCCAAGAAATACAGCACACGTTTCATTGAAGAAAGCGGGTATAATACAGTAAGCTTTTACTATCAACGTGAAAGCGTTACAATTTGCAGACGAAGCAGAAAACAAGGGGGATTTCGAGTACTGTCATTGTGACAGCACTGTTCTTTACCATTCTTCTTCCTTTATTTATTATATGTATTTATTAGGCTTTATATTTACTTGATAATTTATATATGTGGATTAGAATATTCCACGACACCTCCCCTCTTAAAACAGACATTATATGTCAGTCCTTTATTCTATATTCACATAGAGAAATTTATTATTAGTTCTGGGGTTTACGGTGATTCTCATCACACGGATGGCGGCTTAAAAAATCCGCTCCCAAATTTGTTTTTCCAGATATATACTCAATGCTAAAATTATATGGAGCCAAAAGTAAAGACCATCGGAGTAACCTGGAGTTCTCATGCCTAGCCTGTGCTAGAAACGATAACGGTTTGTGGTCTGTTTGCAACTTAAATGCCTTCCCATATAGATAAATATTGAATTTCTTTATCGCCCATATTACTGCAAGACATTCTTTTTCGCTAGTTGAGTAGTTGATTTCAGCTTTATTCAACTTTCTGCTAGCATATGCCACTGGGCTTAATTCTCCATCCAAGGCATCTGATTTCTGTAGTAGAGTTGCACCTAACCCAATATTACTTGCATCCGTCCTTACTATGAATTCTTGACTTAAGTCAGGTAATTTCAAAATGGGTTTACTTGTGAGCTTTTCCTTCAATTCTTGGTAAGTCATTTCACATTGTGGTGTCCATGTAATGCGATCTGGATGTCCTTTACGTGTCAATTCAGTTAACGGTGCACATATGGAATTAAAGTTTTTGATATACTTCTGGTAGAAACCACATAATGAGACAAAGGATCTCACGTCCTTCTTGGTTTGTGGTCTCGGGGCTTTCTGTAGTTTCTCTAAATTCTTTGGGTCAGGGGTCATGTTTCCCTGATAAACTGTGTGTCCCAAAAAATTCCAATTCTTTACATCCAACGCAACATTTGGTTGGTCGGGCTGTTAAATTTGCCTCCCTAAGTCGATCAAACAGCATGTTCAGAGAGTCAATGTGTTCCTCAAATGTTTCTGTTGCTATAAGGATATCATCCATAAAATTTGTTATACAGGGATTATTCAGAGGATCCAATAATTTTCTCATCATTCTAGAGAAGACACTAGGCGCATTCTTCAATCCAAATGGCAATCTATTAAACTCATAGTGTCCTTCTGAGGTACTAAAAGCTAGGTATGGTCTAACCTCAGGCTTTACTGGAATCTGATAGTATCCTTTACTCAGATCCACTTTTGAGAAATATTTAGCTTTATTTAGTCTGGCAAACAGCTGATTTGTATCCGGCAATGGATCCACCTGTCCTTCTGTAATAGCATTCAGTCTCCTGTAATCTATACAGAGTCTATGTTCTCCAGAGGGCTTCCTTAAGAGTACCACACCGGAACTATACGAAGACTCACTGTGCGAAATAATTCCTTCCTTCAACAGATAGTCTATCTCTTCCTTCAAAGCTTTCTCCTTAGCAAACGGAATCGAATATGGTTTCATACAGACAGGTGTGGAGTCTATTAGTTTCATATCATATTCCAATAGGTTTGTATGCCCTGGTCGGTCTGTTAACACCTCTGCATGATTATTTAGAACCTGTTGCACTCTCTCTTTCTGAGTTTTCGTTAAATGTGTACTGATTTTCACCTTTGCTGCTGTCTCACAGGGGTGTAATGGATATTCAAATGATGAAAGTGGTTCCTTTTTCATCTCCATGGCGATGGACAAGGTCAACAAGTGTGTCTCTTCCTGATGTTCTCTTTCCAAATATTTCTTCAGGAGATTCACATGATAGATTTTTTCTTTCCCCTTCTTATCTATCTTATAATTTGTTCTAGACACCTTCTCTAGAACTGTATATGGACCCTGCCATCCAATTTGTAACTTATTCTGACTCCCAGGCAAAAGAAGCAGTACTTTCTCTCCCACAGCCAAATTTCTGTCCTTCGCCTTCCTGTTATAATAGGCAGCATGTTTCTTCCTGGCTTGTTTCAAATTTTCATTGGCAAGTTTCCAGCCAGTTTTTTAACCGAGTGGTCAGCTCATTCACATATTGGTATGAAGATGTAATGTTTTTCCTCTGCCTTTTCATCAGTCCACGTTCTTAACATAGCTTCGAGTGGACCTTTTATTGGCCTTCCAAACAATAATGTTGCCGGGGCCATACCGGTTGAACTATGGGGTACCTCCCGATAAGCAAAGAGGGCGGCGTGCAGGTACTGGTCCCATGTATCTGGTTTTTCGTGTGCCAACTTTCTCAGGATCGACATCAATGTGCCGTTAAATCTTTCCACTTGGCCGTTCCCTTGGGGATGATACACACTACAATGGAAGTGTTTGGCCTGGAAGATCCTGAAAACTTCTTCAGTTAGTTTCCCCTTGAACTGAGAGCCATTATCAGTCAAGATTTGATTGGGAAAGCCTAACCTTGTGAAAATTGTGAGCAATGCCTCTGCCACATGTTTAGAATCAATCGATGACAGGGCTACAGCCTCTCCCCACATAGAACAAGTGTCCACCAGAGTCAGAATGTAGCTGTTCCTTCTCTTGGTTCGGGTGAGAGGTCCCACAAGATCCACGGCAACTCTCTCAAAGGGTGTTCCCACTATGGGCATTTCCCCCAGAGTTGCTGGTGCAGTCCAATGTTTAGGTGCTACTCGTTGGCACTCTGGACAGGATTTTACATATCGTTTGATATCTTCAGTTATTCCTGGCCAGAAATAGTGACAAGCTATTCGCTGTCCTGTTGCGCTGATTCCCATATGACCACTGAAGGGAATCGCATGCCCTAGTTCCAACACTTTAGTCCTATATGAAGTGGGAAGGACCAGCTGTCCGTGACCATTGGATTCAGATCCAGCCTTCCTATATATCAGTTTGTTCTTCATATAAAACTCCCTTGCCTGGAGGTGTATGAGATTTGGGCAACTTCTTGAAACATGGCTTGAGTGTTTTGTCCTCAGCCTGTGCCTTCCTCATCTCATCTGGGTGAGTATTTATGGGATTATCCTCCTCCTTCTTTGACTGTGATCTGGTCTGCACTGTTGCCAATATCACAGGTCTCTTGGGATTCCCCAAGAAGACATATCTACACCCCAATATTAGAGGGTAGATTGGCTCATTTATCACTGCTGCTTTTATGATTCCTTCCACATATCGCGTTTTCACTTTTATTCGGGCGACGGGAAGTGTCATGGTAGCTACATCCTTGGTTGCAGTTTGAATCTCCACTGTTTCCGTGGTGTATTGATCGGCCTGCACCAGGTGAGAACTCACAACGGAATCGTAATCTAAACCGGTATCATATAAACATCTTATAGTGACACCATTACAGATGACATCTTCACACACTGGGGGGTGGTATGGTTCCTGTAATTCTTCAGGTTTGCCCTTCTTTTCCTTTTTCCCCGATGTCATAGCAGCAAAATGAGGAGGTTTCCTTCTACAATGGTCAGTGTCATGATTGTTCATCTTACAATTTTTACACCACCTTTTTCCTTGGTTGAAAGATTTTCTTTCATCATATTTCCTTTCATCGAATTGTGGGGTTTTATTTTTATTTTCATACCGTGGCCTATCAAATTGGTGCTTACCTTTATTTTGATCCTTAGGATCAAATTTATTAAAGTTCTGTGGTGCCCTAAAGTTATCCACTTGTTTCTTTTTATTACCTGTTACCTCTGCTTGAGCTGCTTGATACCTTTCAGCAACATTTAGCAACTCATCCAGCCTCTCTGCACCTTGTTCCATGAGAAACTTTCTCAGGTCTGGAGCCATGGACTCTCTTAATTGCTCTATAAGGACCATTTCCTTAAGATCTTGGGTTTTCCCCAGAGAAGTCCATTTCTCCAAGTATGTCTCTATTCGTGCAGAGAACTGGTGATAGGTTTCACCTGACAGTAGTTTAGCATTCCTAAATTTTTTCCTATAAAATTCTGCATTCTTTTCATACCTTAACAAAAGAGCCTGCTTTAGCATGTCATAATTTTCCTGATCACCTCTGCTCATTTTTGCAAAAACTTCATAAGCTGCCCCACGAAGTCCCTGAGATAACTTTAAGCTCCACCTTTCTCTCTCTAACCCATACGTGGTAGCTAATAGCTCATATCTATTTATATAGCTCTCAATATCATCGTCTTTCTCAACAAAATGATCTAAATGAAAGTTCATAGCTGAGGTTGAGGCTCCTTGGCTAGCAGTGGCATCAGAGGCAAAGGGACTGGCACCATTTTCAGGAGCATGGCCCTGAAACTCAAACTCCCTTAGTCGTAACTCATGTTCCCTTTGTAATCTTTTATCTTCTGCTTCCCTTTCTGCAGCTAATTTCCTCTCTTCCCTTTCTGCAGCTAATTTCTTGTCTTCTCTTTCTGCAGTCAATCTTCTTTCTTCTGCTTCCAATTTCTTAGCCTCAGCCTCAATCTGCAACCTCTTAGTCTCAGCCTCAGCTTCAAATTGTAACTTCTTAATTTCCCTTTCAGCCTCTAACTTTCTTTCGGCTTCAAACCTTCTTTCTTCGCGTTCAATAAATTTGTCACATTCCGTAGTAACATAGGCAACCATAACTTGCCCATCTAATCCTAACTCCTTTGCAGTCTGAACAGCAGCAGATCGAAACTTGGCCAGGTCCGCCATTGTCTATCAGGTAAGTTTCTACAATGTCTAACCAACAATTTAATCTCTAAATATATCTAATGGACAACACAGGCACCGTGAGCTCAACCTTATTTAATTCCACCCAAGGATACCTTTTAATTCTTATATTCCCTGAAGTGAATTACCCCCAATATTTTTAATAGGGAAAGATTCAAAATCCCAAGAGCGAGACCCCAATATATGTGGTGAAGTGGGATGTTATAAATATTTATATGGGACTTAGTGTACTGACTGAGATCAGCTGTGAAGGTATCTATATCTATTAAGAGTAGTGTATTATAGATAACCTTACTTGCTACCACATATCTATATATCTCAGTCAGAATTATTCTGGAATAGTGTGATGACTACGTTATGTGTCTAGGGTATGTGTATGATGAAGTGTAAGTCACAACAACAGACAGATAAACAATTTAATTTAATCCACTACTCTTGACAACACTGTGACACTCACATACATATAACACTCTATGAGAATATCTTAAGGAGTCACTGATAACTTTTCAAATAACAATATGTATTCATGGTTATCATAAAGGTATATGTGTCCTGATTCAAATACAAAGGAACCAGGAATCACAATCAATTTTAATTACAAGTATATGTACAGACTTTATCAATATGAATATTGTAGTGACATATATTATTAAAATATCCTATGTGTGTCAGTTGTGTAGTGGTAATATGAGGTAATACTGGTTTTGTTTTGTTCAAGCTCTGTTGGTATTTGTCATCATGACTTCAATAGTTTGTCTTTTGGGACTAGTATTGGAGATGTTTTCAGTTCCTGATATTAAGACAATTAAATTCCCCTCTGAATGTTATTTTTACAAAGTCCTTTCAAGATGAGGGGACATAATGTTGAGCTCAGCTGGCCAAATCAGCTTATCTTGAGTGATGGCGGCAGGAAAGGACTCCTCTGCTCGAATTCTCCTCTGGGCTCTGGAGACACCTCACTGATAGCTAAATGGACCAAGGAGTATGCTGTCCGACTCTGGATTCAGCAAAGCTCTGACCAGGTGCTGCTCAGTACCATCAAGACCACGGTCCCTGTAAACAAGAAGGATGTACCTTCTACTTCATAACTAATTGATACTCTAGTTCTACACGGAGCACAATACAACACAAACATTGAGTTCAGAGCGTTAGGCCAACTGTCAGCTTCATCTGAAATACTTTATACCAGTATTTACCTCCTTAATGGTTACCACGCCTCTGCACTTCCAGCATTATTTCTGTCTAATCAATCATCCAGGTGTCAGTGTACTATTTGGCCATTCCATGCCGTTTTACTTCCCTCCGACACCCTCTGTTCAGGCTGGAGCATTATAGGCTTTATCTCCTGTTTGCCACTGAACTACACATATATATACAGGCATAAATTAACAATTTACATTCAATTTTCATTAAAAGATACTGAATGGTTCAAGCTTACCACAATTTCATGGAAATAAACACAGATACGTTGATTAGCAATGAATTCTGGCACAATTACTGGCACAAATTCCCATCTGCTTATGTTCCAGGCTTTTATTTAACACAACCATGAGGCTGGCTTCAACGCACTGTTGCTTTATCAAGATTATTTGCACTAGTGGTCTCGAACTAACGCTCCTAAGTGAGTATATCAGCGAGTCTAGCCAATGAGGCCACGTTTCGACAAGTGTTTGAAAAAATGTTACCTTTTCACGTCTCCCCTAACAACGAAAGATAGTATTTATAGCCCGACCAATCGTGGTTAGTCTTTCATTTGTTGCGCTCCAATCAATTTGGAGTTTACATGGTAGGCTAATTCTGTAACGTAAGATTTTTTTCAAACACGTTATAAAAAAATTTTATGAGCAGAAATGATTCCATGCTGTCAGGCATCCCCACTATTTTATTTTGGTTATAATTTATTAATTCCTGGACTATTTGCGTAACGTTTTACATATTCTTGGTCAGCAAGCCCTAAGGAACCCAAATATCCAAATTTAAAAGAGCTACGTGGCTGCGTTCAAAATATGTATTTTCTACCTCCTGTTTCGAAGATGTGCTGTCTGGGTACTGTTATGTTTTCAACCGTAAACCCATCTATTGTTATCTTTCCTAATAAGCGTTTTTTATGATTTTAAAACCCAACTCTGGGAAGGGTAGTGAATTTATCACTGTCCGTCCGAAAAAGTTAGTGCTTGTAGTCTTACACGCATGATAGTAGTAATTGTGTATCGCGCGACGCGTGTTGCATGCGTTCCTGATTTTCAGCCCTCCCTCTCTCTTTATCCTTTAGTCCATCTGTTCGTTCGTTTTGGGTAACGCAGTATAATTAATGTTAGGATTAATTTAGGTCATTACGCAGGGTGCCTCTCAATGTTTTTCCAAGAAATACAGCACACGTTTCATTGAAGAAAGCGGGTATAATACAGTAAGCTTTTACTATCAACGTGAAAGCGTTACAATTTGCAGACGAAGCAGAAAACAAGGGGGATTTCGAGTACTGTCATTGTGACAGCACTGTTCTTTACCATTCTTCTTCCTTTATTTATTATATGTATTTATTAGGCTTTATATTTACTTGATAATTTATATATGTGGATTAGAATATTCCACGACAACCTCTTATAATATACGCCGCCTATTGCCCCTCAGTCACAGCCCTTTCACTAGTACACCAAAAAACTCAACGTATTGTGGACTTAGAAAAATTCTTGGTGTTTTCTGTACCGCAGCGTTTACTGTCACGATTTCCATTGCCCATTGCGGTTGTTCCACAGCCAGCCTAATGCCTTTTCGGTAGTTTCACTAAGCCTCTTCATTGCCCTTGTTCTCGACTGTCCCCTCAGCCCCAACAGCTTCAATAAATCATACACTGATGCAGCCAGAAGCTCCCTCGTACAAAGTGACCATTATTATGTTGTGCGTAGGCTGGCTATGTAATCATGAAAAACACATTGTTACAGAAACCACCACAGCAAGATCATGTGAATGCTTCGTGCAGGCTTCCTGCAAGGGAACCAGATGTTTTGTGGTAGCTTCATGCTCCATAGGGAAAGCAACGGAAAATTATATATATATATATATATATATTATGTATATGTGTGCTCTGAAAATCTTCTCAGTACAGTATAAACACTAAATTAAAATTACACAACAGCTGCGTTTCTGCACTTCTGTACGGTGCAGATTGCTAGAGAGTAAAAGATAAGGAAATGTCCAAACTGTGCTCTTTCCACACAACCTGCCGAACACCATCATCAACCAAGAACTGCTAACTGGAAGCCACCAAGATGACATACGCACTATCATAGCGTGTACACGCTATTTGAGTTGGCCGCATTCTCAGAAGTGACCCTGACACTATCACCAGAACGGTCATGCTATAGACTCCAGAAGGAAAGCGAAACCAACTAAATGCTAGAAAGCAGAAACGCAAAGCATGAACCAGAGCTGGGAGAAACACGAAGGATGATTACCGATTGAGCCAGTTTGTTGTTTCCCTACAAAACGAAATATAATACAATTATGGGATCCACAGGATATGGAAGTTTCGATGTTAAAAACACCCATATTAATATAATGGGGACATTTATCATACTGTAGTTGAATCTAATCTCTTATACGATAAGTTGTATTGTCATACCACACTTTTGTTATATTTAAAGTATCACACCATTACATGTTAATATGTATTCCGGAGAATAAAGATGACAATATGTATATAGGTTAAGAACATATTCGATTTAAAAAAAAAAAACACACACAACACCAATATTGAACTACATAAGACGCATTCCACACTGTTGTAAATTCTAATGATTCTCCTGTTTGATATGTTGTATTTTATTATATCACATCAGTACATGCCCATGTATTTTATGGAGAATAAAGATTCTGTTTTACAAGTTGAGACCGATTACACTGTTACCCATTATTTTAACGTTTACTGAGTTATTATTCCAAAACCTTTCTCCGATTCGTAACACTTCCTTCTTAACTTTCCCATATTGTAATACTGCTTTCGTTGAAATGTGAAACATCAACTGTTGATCCCTGTCCTGGCAAGATTTTACGTTTGCATTTTATTGAAGCCAAATCAAAATTTTAGAAACTGTGTAAGCACTCAGATTTTATCTTCATCCGCATTGGATCGAAGGCAGGATAAAATAAGTCCTAACAGCTATGCCTCTTTGTCCACAACAGGTTGATTTTTACTCCTTATTTTAACATTTTTATTTATTCAAACAATCATCGCAATAAAGACAATTAACTGCCATTTTGTTACTTAAAATGCAAAGTCACATTACTATTACAGCTCAGTCGTCCTCCACCTTTGTCTATACTACTGCCAAGATGCATTCATCAGTTCCCATCTAGTCGTCCTCCACCTTTGTCTATACTACTGCCAAGATGCATTCATCAGTTCCCATCTAGTAGTCCTCCACCTTTGTCTATACTACTGCCAAGATGCATTCATCAGTTCCCATCTAGTCGTCCTCCACCTTTGTCTATACTACTGCCAAGATGCATTCATCAGTTCCCATCTAGTCGTCCTCCACCTTTGTCTATACTACTGCCAAGATGCATTCATCAGTTCCCATCTAGTCGTCCTCCACCTTTGTCTATACTACTGCCAAGATGCATTCATCAGTTCCCATCTAGTCGTCCTCCACCTTTGTCTATACTACTGCCAAGATGCATTCTTGATCTCGGAGGTCGCCGTCTCCCACCTTTGTCTATACTACTGCCAAGATGCATTCATCAGTTCCCATCTAGTCGCCCTCCACCTTTGTCTATACTACTGCCAAGATGCATTCATCAGTTCCCATCTAGTCGTCCTCCACCTTTGTCTATACTACTGCCAAGATGCATTCATCAGTTCCCATCTAGTCGCCCTCCACCTTTGTCTATACTACTGCCAAGATGCATTCATCAGTTCCCATCTAGTCGTCCTCCACCTTTGTCTATACTACTGCCAAGATGCATTCATCAGTTCCCATCTAGTCGTCCTCCACCTTTGTCTATACTACTGCCAAGATGCATTCATCAGTTCCCATCTAGTCGTCCTCCACCTTTGTCTATACTACTGCCAAGATGCATTCATCAGTTCCCATCTAGTCGTCCTCCACCTTTGTCTATACTACTGCCAAGATGCATTCATCAGTTCCCATCTAGTCGTCCTCCACCTTTGTCTATACTACTGCCAAGATGCATTCATCAGTTCCCATCTAGTCGTCCTCCACCTTTGTCTATACTACTGCCAAGATGCATTCATCAGTTCCCATCTAGTCGTCCTCCACCTTTGTCTATACTACTGCCAAGATGCATTCATCAGTTCCCATCTAGTCGTCCTCCACCTTTGTCTATACTACTGCCAAGATGCATTCATCAGTTCCCATCTAGTCGTCCTCCACCTTTGTCTATACTACTGCCAAGATGCATTCATCAGTTCCCATCTAGTCGTCCTCCACCTTTGTCTATACTACTGCCAAGATGCATTCATCAGTTCCCATCTAGTCGCCCTCCACCTTTGTCTATACTACTGCCAAGATGCATTCATCAGTTCCCATCTAGTCGTCCTCCACCTTTGTCTATACTACTGCCAAGATGCATTCATCAGTTCCCATCTAGTTGCCCTCCACCTTTGTCTATACTACTGCCAAGATGCATTCATCAGTTCCCATCTAGTCGTCCTCCACCTTTGTCTATACTACTGCCAAGATGCATTCATCAGTTCCCATCTAGTCGTCCTCCACCTTTGTCTATACTACTGCCAAGATGCATTCATCAGTTCCCATCTAGTCGTCCTCCACCTTTGTCTATACTACTGCCAAGATGCATTCATCAGCTCCCATCTAGTCGTCCTCCACCTTTGTCTATACTACTGCCAAGATGCATTCATCAGTTCCCATCTAGTCGTCCTCCACCTTTGTCTATACTACTGCAAAGATGCATTCATCAGTTCCCATCTAGTCGTCCTTCACCTTCGTCTATACTACTGCCAAGATGCATTCATCAGTTCCCATCTAGTCGTCCTCCACCTTTGTCTATACTACTGCCAAGATGCATTCATCAGTTCCCATCTAGTCGTCCTCCACCTTTGTCTATACTACTGCCAAAATGCATTCATCAGTTCCCATCTAGTCGTCCTCCACCTGTGTCTATACTACTGCCAAGATGCATTCATCAGTTCCCATCTAGGTATTAATATTCATTATCACCATAATTGCCCTTTGCCCTCCTTACGGACCATGGATCCTCCACTGTAGCTGACCCACTTGCAGGAAGCCTGCTCTAAGCACTCACATGTTCCTGTAACAGTTGTTCCTGATGCTATTCGTTTTACATGATGAAATTGTCAGTCACATCCACAACCACAATTGAGTCTTTGCTTGAGGGTAAAAAAAGTAAAGGTAAAGAATCCCGTTACACGCCCATTGAGGCATATTGGGAATATGGTGTTAGGCCCATATTTTCTTGACCATCGGCACACTAGGGATGATGTGGTCAGCATCACGCCGGCCGCCTTAACCTTTCCAGAGTTGCTCTGGTACCCAGTTGGGGCTGGGTCGACCCAGGAGCCGTTTGCGGCCTAAAAATATCCCACCTCATCTGGGGATCGAACCATAGGCCACTGAGCTAGGAAACCAGTGCACTAACCACTATGCTACCGCGGCTTCCTTTGCTTGAGGGTGCAGTAGTCATGTTCTTTCTCTATCTCTTCAGGCCACCCCGGGAACTACACCTGGTCAGATATTAATATTAATAACACTATAATCTTTATCCGCGCAGTTACTAATATCCTGGTGTGACAGTTATCGTCCATGCTACACGGTTACTAATATCCTGGTGTGACAGTTATAGTCCATGCTACACGGTTACTAATATCCTGGTGTGACAGTTATAGTCCATGCTACACGGTTACTAATATCCTGGTGTGACAGTTATAGTCCATGCTACACGATTACTAATATCCTGGTGTGACAGTTATAGTCCATGCTACACGGTTACTAATATCCTGGTGTGACAGTTATAGTCCATGCTACACGGTTACTAATATCCTGGTGTGACAGTTATAGTCCATGCTACACGGTTACTAATATCCTGGTGTGACAGTTATAGTCCATGCTACACGGTTACTAATATCTTGGTGTGACAGTTATAGTCCATGCTACACGGTTACTAATATCCTGGTGTGACAGTTATAGTCCATGCTACACGATTACTAATATCCTGGTATGACAGTTATAGTCCATGCTACACGGTTACTAATATCCTGGTGTGACAGTTATAGTCCATGCTACACGGTTACTAATATCCTGGTGTGACAGTTATAGTCCATGCTACACGGTTACTAATATCCTGGTGTGACAGTTATAGTCCATGCTACACGGTTACTAATATCTTGGTGTGACAGTTATAGTCCATGCTACACGGTTACTAATATCCTGGTGTGACAGTTATAGTCCATGCTACACAGTTACTACTATCCTGGTGTGACAGTTATAGTCCATGCTACACGGAGACAAACGTCGCTTGTACGAACATACAGATGGCGGAAATAATATCTGTTTATTATTTGTTTTAACCATCACTTCGTCGTTCCAGGCATCACGTGGCACAACCAAACATTGGTTTTAATATGGAACCTATGAATCTCGACATAATAGTGTCTTCCAATTGTGCAGTCATTAGTGTTAAATCGTTTGCAAATGCTAGCCGTGGCCTGATATTGAGTGATTGAGTTGGAAGAGTGTGGTGAAGTGGGATGTTATAAATATTTATAGGGGACTTAGTGTACTGACTGAGATCAGCTGTGAAGGTATCTATATCTAATAAGTGTAGTGTATTATAGATAACCTTACTTGCTGCCACATATATATATATATCTCAGTCAGAATTATTCTGGAATAGTGTGATGACTACGTTGTATGTCTAGGGTATGTGTATGATGAAGTGTAAGTCATAACAACAACAGACGGATAAACAATTTAATTTATTCCACCACACTTGACAACACTGTGACACTCACATACATAAAACACTCTACAAGGATATCTTAAAGGAGTCACTGATAACTTTTCAAATAACAATATGTATTCATTGCTGGCATGAATGAATATGTGTCCTGATTCAATTACAAAGGGAACCAGGAATCACAATCAATTTTACTTACAAGTTATATGTACAGAATTTATCAATATGAATATTGTAATGACATATATTATTAAAAGTATCCTATGTGTGTCAGTTGTGTAGTAGTAATATGAGGTAATACTGGTTTTGTTTTGTTCAAGCTCTGTTGGTATTTGTCATCATGACTTCAATAGTTTGTCTTTAGGGGAACTATTATTGGAGATGTTCTCAGTTCCTGATATTAACACAATTTAATTCCCCTCTTAATGTTATTTTTACAAGGTCATTTTAAGCTGGGGGTACATAATTTTGAGCTCAGCTGGCCACATCAGCTTATCTGGCGTGATGGCGGCAGGAACAGACTCCTCTGCTCGACTCTCCCCTCGGCTCTGGAGACACCTCACTGATAGCTAAATGGACCAAGGAGTATGCTGTCCGACTCTGGATTCAGCAAAGCTCTGACCAGGTGCTGCTCAATACCATCAAGACCACGGTCCCTGAAAACAAGAAGGATGTACCTTCTACTTCATAACTAATTTATACTCTCTTTTTACACTGAGCACAATACATCACAAACATTGAGTTCAGAGCGTTAGGCCAACTGTCAGCTTCATCTGAAATACTTTATACCAGTATTTACCTCCTTAATGGTTATTACGCCTCTGCACTTCCAGCATTATTTCTGTCTAATCAATAATCTAGGTGTCAGTGTACTGTTTGGCCATTCCATGCAGTTTTACTTTCCTCCGACACCTTCTGTTCAGGCTGGAGCATTATAGGCTTTACATCAGGTTTGCTACTGAACTACACATATATACAGGCATAAATTAACAATTCACATTCAATTTTCATTAAAAGATACTGAATGTTTCAAGCTTACCACAATTCATGGAAACAAACACAGATACGTTGATTAGCAATGAATTCTGGCACAAAATACTGGCACAAATTCCCATCTGCTTATGTTCCAGGCTTTTATTTAACACAAATATGAGCTGGCTTCAACGCACTGTTGCTTTATCAAGCTTATTTGCACTAGTGGTCTCGAACTAACGCTCCTAAGTGAGTATATCAGCGAGTCTAGCCAATGGAGCTACGTTTCGACCAGTGTTTGAAAAAATTTTAACTTCCTACGTCTCCCCTAACAACCAAAGATAGTATTTATAGTCCGACTAATCGTGTGTAGCCTTACATATCATTCCAGCCAATCAGTTCAAATGTAACTTGTGGCCCATTTCCCGTACAATGGTGGATTTAAAAAAAAATCTACCACTGAGCGATTCTGATTTTGGGTGTTGTCTGACAGCACCATCATTTTATTTTGGCTATAACTTGTTAATTCCTAGACTATTTGCATAACGTTGTACATATTCTTTGTCAGCAAACCCTAAGGAACCCAAATATATATATTTAATAGAACTAATATGCTGCGTTCAAAATATGCAATTCCTTCTACCTCCTGTTTCGAAGATGTGCTGTCTGGGTACTGTAATGTTTTCAAACGTAAACCCATCTATTGTTATCTTTCCTAATAAGCGTTTTTTTGTGATTTTAAAACCTAACTCTGGGAAGGGTAGTGAATTTATCACTGTCCGTCCGAAAAAAAGTTAGTGCATGTAGTCTTACACGCGTGATGGCAGCATTTGTGTATCGCGCGACGCGTGTTTAGTGTTCGGCTTTCTGCCTCTCCCTTCTCGCTATCCTTTAGTCCATCTGTCTTTTGTTTTTGGTAACATAGTGTAGAAAAAGACATGAATGGAATTTAAAATTTAGGTCAACTTGCATATTTCAAGGTTTTTCTTAGAAAGGCAGCACATTTTATTGTGTGTTTGGGAAACGCGTGTATGTTGCAGAAGGCCTTTAATATCAACGTGAAAGCGTTACAATTTGCCGACGAAGTAGAAAAGAAGGGGGATTTCGAGTACTGTCATTGTGACAGCACTGTTCTTTACCATTCTTCTTCCTTTATTTATTATATGTATTTATTAGGCTTTATATTTACTTGATAATTTATATATGTGGATTAGAATATTCCACGACATCTCCCCTCTTAAAACAGACATTATATGTCAGTCCTTTATTCTATATACACATAGAGAAATTTATTATTAGTTCTGGGGTTTACGGTGATTCTCATCACACGGATGGCGGCTTAAAAAATCCGCTCCCAAATTTGTTTTTCCAGATATATACTCAATGCTAAAATTATATGGAGCCAAAAGTAAAGACCATCGGAGTAACCTGGAGTTCTCATGCTTAGCCTGTGCTAGAAACGATAAAGGTTTGTGGTCTGTTTGCAACTTAAAGGCCTTCCCATACAGATAAATATTGAATTTCTTTATTGCCCATATTACTGCAAGACATTCTTTTTCGCTAGTTGAGTAATTGATTTCGGCTTTATTCAATTTTCTGCTAGCATATGCCACTGGGCTTAATTCCCCATCCAATGCATCGGATTTCTGTAGTAGAGTTGCACCTAACCCAATATTACTTGCATCCGTCCTTACTATGAATTCTTGACTTAAGTCAGGTAATTTCAAAATGGGTTTACTTGTGAGCTTTTCCTTCAATTCTTGGTAAGCCATTTCACATTGTGGGGTCCATGTAATGCGATCTGGATGTCCTTTACGTGTCAAATCAGTTAACGGTGCACATATGGAATTAAAGTTCCTGATATACTTCTGGTAGAAACCACATAATGAGACAAAGGATCTCACGTCCTTCTTGGTTTGTGGTCTCGGGGCTTTCTGTAGTTTCTCTAAATTCTTTGGGTCAGGGGTCATGTTTCCCTGATAAACTGTGTGTCCCAAAAATTCCAATTCTTTACATCCAACGCAACATTTGGTGGGTCGGGCTGTTAAATTTGCCTCCCTAAGTCGATTAAACAGCATGTTCAGAGAGTCAATGTGTTCCTCAAATGTTTCTGTGGCTATCAGGATATCATCCATGAAATTTGTTATACATGGATTATTCAGAGGGTCCAATAATTTTCTCATCATTCTAGAGAAGACACTAGGCGCATTCTTCAATCCAAATGGCAATCTATTAAACTCATAGTGTCCTTCTGAGGTACTAAAAGCTAGGTATGGTCTAACCTCAGGCTTTACTGGAATCTGATAGTATCCTTTACTCAAATCCACTTTTGAGAAATATTTAGCTTTATTTAGTCTGGCAAACAGCTGAGTTGTATCCGGCAATGGATCCACCTGTCCTTCTGTAATAGCATTCAGTCTCCTGTAATCTATACAGAGTCTATGTTCTCCAGAGGGCTTCCTTAAGAGTACAACACCGGAACTATACGAAGATTCACTGTGTGAAATAATTCCTTCCTTCAATAGATAGTCTATCTCTTCCTTCAAAGCTTTCTCCTTAGCAAACGGAATCGAATATGGTTTCATACAGACAGGTGTGGGGTCTATCAGTTTCATATCATATTCCAATAGGTTTGTATGCCCTGGTCGGTCTGTTAACACCTCTGCATGATTATTTAGAACCTGTTGCACTCTCTCTTTCTGAGTTTTTCGTTAAATGTGTACTGATTTTTACCTGTGCTGCTGTCTCACAGGGGTGTAATGGATATTCAAATGATGAAAGTGGTTCCTTTTTCATCTCCATGGCGATGGACAAGGTCAACAAGTGTGTCTCTTCCTGATGTTCTCTTTCCAAATATTTCTTCAGGAGATTCACATGATAGATTTTTTCTTTCCCCTTCTTATCTATCTTATAATTTGTTCTAGATACCTTCTCTAAAACTGTATATGGACCCTGCCATCCAATTTGTAACTTATTCTGACTCCCGGGCAAAAGAAGCAGTACCTTCTCTCCCACAGCCAAATCTCTGTCTTTCGCCTTCCTGTTATAATAGGCAGCATGTTTCTTCCTGGCTTGTTTTAAATTTTCATTGGCAAGTTTCCAGCCAGTTTTCAAACGAGTGGTCAGCTCATTCACATATTGGTATGAAGATGTAATGTTTTCCTCTGCCTTTTCATCAGTCCACGTTCTTAACAAAGCTACATATGGACCTTTAATTGTGTGGACCTATTTGTCCATGCACCGGTATGGTCTCTTCCACTCGAAGCTTTATAGTGATGATTTTTCCTCCCAGAATTATCATTCACAAAACGACCGCTACCAATTTTTCTTGTCTTGGGGCTTTCTCCCCTCTTAAAATTCTTGATGAGAGATTTCCTCTCTACATCTTCTTCCTCCAGTTGGTTTAAGTCCGATTGAGGGATTGTCGGCTTATCCTGGGGTAAGACATCTTTTTGCACTCTCCGCATAGTGGCCATTGTAAAACAGTTAAGTGAAGCTTGTCCGTGAAAAGGGGCTTCCCATTCCATTTGGTCCACTTTATCAAATCTATATTTCTTTTTATTATCAGGCCTAATTTTGCCCCGTGGCGTGTCCATGTCCTGATCCATGTTCCCACTTGTGGGTGTTCCCTCATGTGCTATGCTACACCTTTCTACAAAATTCTCAATGTCCCATCTTGCTTTGGGCCAATAATAATTGTGAGCCACCTTTTGAATGATGGTACCTATCTTCTCATGGTCCCCATCTGGTTTCACATGTAAGCTCCTTATTAAGTCTGCCCTATATCTTTTAGGAAGTACCAGCTGTCCGTGACCTTTGGATCTAGCTCCAGTCTTCCTATACATCAACTTGTTTTTCATGTAAAAATCTCCCTTGCCTGGAGTTGTATGACAAGTTGACAATTTTCTGAAACAAGGCTTGAGTGTTTTATCCCCAGCCTGTGCCTTCCTCATCTCTTCTGGAGTGGTATCTAACATAATATCCTCCTCCTGTCTTGAGGTCGACCTGACCTGAAGGGTTGCCATATACACAGGTTTCCTTCTGCAACGGTCAGTGTCATGATTGTCCATCTGACAATTTTTACACCACCTTTTTCCTTGGTTGAAAGATTTTCTTTCATCATATTTCCTTTCATCGAATTGTGGGAATTTATTTTTATTTTCATACCGTGGCCTATCAAATTGGTGCTTACCTTTATTTTGATCCTTAGGATCAAATTTATTAAAGTTCTGTGGTGCCCTAAAGTTATCCACTTGTTTCTTTTTATTACCTGTTACCTCTGCTTGAGCTGCTTGATACCTTTCAGCAACATTTAGCAACTCACCCAGCCTCTCTGCACCTTGTTCCATGAGAAACTTTCTCAGGTCTGGAGCCATGGACTCTCTTAGTTGCTCTATAAGGACCATTTCCTTAAGATCTTGGGTTTTCCCCAGAGAAGTCCATTTCTCCAAGTATGTCTCTATTCGTGCAGAGAACTGGTGATAGGTTTCACCTGACAGTAGTTTAGCATTCCTAAATTTTTTCCTATAGAATTCTGCATTCTTTTCATATCTTAACAAAAGAGCCTGCTTTAGCATGTCATAATTTTCCTGATCACCTCTGCTCATTTTTGCAAAAACTTCATAAGCTGCCCCACGAAGTCCCTGAGATAACTTTAAGCTCCACCTTTCTCTCTCTAACCCATACGTGGTAGCTAATAGTTCATACCTATTTAGGTAGCTCTCTATATCATCGTCTTTCTCAACAAAATGATCTAAATGAAAATTCATAGCTGAGGTTGAGGCTCCCTGAGTAACCGTAGCATCAGAGGCAAAGGGACTGGCACCATTTTCAGGAGCATGGCCTTGAAACTCAAACTCCCTTAGTCGTAACTCATGTTCCCTTTGTAATCTCTTATCTTCTGCTTCCCTTTCTGCAGCTAATCTCTTGTCTTCCCTTTCTGCAGCCAATCTTCTTTCTTCTGCTTCCAATTTCTTAGCCTCAGCCTCAATCTGCAACCTCTTAGTCTCAGCCTCAGCCTTCAAATTGGAACTTCTTAATTTCCCTTTCAGCCTCTAACTTTCTTTCGGCTTCAAACCTTCTTTCTTCGCGTTCAATAAATTTGTCACATTCCGTAGTAACATAGGCAACCATAACTTGCCCATCTAATCCTAACTCTTTTGCAGTCTGAACAGCAGCAGATCGAAATTTGGCCAGGTCCGCCATTGTCTATCAGGTAAATTTATACAATGTCTAACCAACAATTTAATCTCTAAATATATCTAATGGACAACACAGGCACCGTGAGCTCAACCTTATTTAATTCCACCCAAGGATACCTTTTAATTCTTATATTCCCTGAAGTGAATTACCCCCAATATTTATAATAGGGAAAGATTCAAAATCCCAAGAGCGAGACCCCAATATATGTGGTGAAGTGGGATGTTATAAATATTTATAGGGGACTTAGTGTACTGACTGAGATCAGCTGTGAAGGTATCTATATCTAATAAGTGTAGTGTATTATAGATAACCTTACTTGCTGCCACATATATATATATATCTCAGTCAGAATTATTCTGGAATAGTGTGATGACTACGTTGTATGTCTAGGGTATGTGTATGATGAAGTGTAAGTCATAACAACAACAGACGGATAAACAATTTAATTTATTCCACCACACTTGACAACACTGTGACACTCACATACATAAAACACTCTACAAGGATATCTTAAAGGAGTCACTGATAACTTTTCAAATAACAATATGTATTCATTGCTGGCATGAATGAATATGTGTCCTGATTCAAATACAAAGGGAACCAGGAATCACAATCAATTTTACTTACAAGTTATATGTACAGAATTTATCAATATGAATATTGTAATGACATATATTATTAAAAGTATCCTATGTGTGTCAGTTGTGTAGTAGTAATATGAGGTAATACTGGTTTTGTTTTGTTCAAGCTCTGTTGGTATTTGTCATCATGACTTCAATAGTTTGTCTTTAGGGGAACTATTATTGGAGATGTTCTCAGTTCCTGATATTAACACAATTTAATTCCCCTCTTAATGTTATTTTTTACAAGGTCATTTTAAGCTGGGGGTACATAATTTTGAGCTCAGCTGGCCACATCAGCTTATCTGGCGTGATGGCGGCAGGAACAGACTCCTCTGCTCGACTCTCCCCTCGGCTCTGGAGACACCTCACTGATAGCTAAATGGACCAAGGAGTATGCTGTCCGACTCTGGATTCAGCAAAGCTCTGACCAGGTGCTGCTCAATACCATCAAGACCACGGTCCCTGAAAACAAGAAGGATGTACCTTCTACTTCATAACTAATTTATACTCTCTTTTTACACTGAGCACAATACATCACAAACATTGAGTTCAGAGCGTTAGGCCAACTGTCAGCTTCATCTGAAATACTTTATACCAGTATTTACCTCCTTAATGGTTATTACGCCTCTGCACTTCCAGCATTATTTCTGTCTAATCAATAATCTAGGTGTCAGTGTACTGTTTGGCCATTCCATGCAGTTTTACTTTCCTCCGACACCTTCTGTTCAGGCTGGAGCATTATAGGCTTTACATCAGGTTTGCTACTGAACTACACATATATACAGGCATAAATTAACAATTCACATTCAATTTTCATTAAAAGATACTGAATGTTTCAAGCTTACCACAATTCATGGAAACAAACACAGATACGTTGATTAGCAATGAATTCTGGCACAAAATACTGGCACAAATTCCCATCTGCTTATGTTCCAGGCTTTTATTTAACACAAATATGAGCTGGCTTCAACGCACTGTTGCTTTATCAAGCTTATTTGCACTAGTGGTCTCGAACTAACGCTCCTAAGTGAGTATATCAGCGAGTCTAGCCAATGGAGCCACGTTTCGACAGTGTTTGAAAAAATTTTACCTTCCTACGTCTCCCCTAACAACCAAAGATAGTATTTATAGTCCGACTAATCGTGTGTAGCCTTACATATTATTCCAGCCAATCAGTTCAAATGTAACTTGTGGCCCATTTCCCGTACAATGGTGGATTTAAAAAAATCTACCACTGAGCGATTCTGATTTTGGGTGTTGTCTGACAGCACCATCATTTTATTTTGGCTATAACTTGTTAATTCCTAGACTATTTTCATAACGTTGTACATATTCTTTGTCAGCAAACCCTAAGGAACCCAAATATATATATTTAATAGAACTAATATGCTGCGTTCAAAATATGCAATTCCTTCTACCTCCTGTTTCGAAGATGTGCTGTCTGGGTACTGTAATGTTTTCAAACGTAAACCCATCTATTGTTATCTTTCCTAATAAGCGTTTTTTTTTTATTTTAAAACCTAACTCTGGGAAGGGTAGTGAATTTATCACTGTCCGTCCGAAAAAAAGTTAGTGCATGTAGTCTTACACGCGTGATGGCAGCATTTGTGTATCGCGCGACGCGTGTTTAGTGTTCGGCTTTCTGCCTCTCCCTTCTCGCTATCCTTTAGTCCATCTGTCTTTTGTTTTTGGTAACATAGTGTAGAAAAAGACATGAATGGAATTTAAAATTTAGGTCAACTTGCATATTTCAAGGTTTTTCTTAGAAAGGCAGCACATTTTATTGTGTGTTTGGGAAACGCGTGTATGTTGCAGAAGGCCTTTAATATCAACGTGAAAGCGTTACAATTTGCCGACGAAGTAGAAAAGAAGGGGGATTTCGAGTACTGTCATTGTGACAGCACTGTTCTTTACCATTCTTCTTCCTTTATTTATTATATGTATTTATTAGGCTTTATATTTACTTGATAATTTATATATGTGGATTAGAATATTCCACGACAAAGAGTTCCATTCTGTTTTGAGAGACTGTTTGTTCCACACACGATTTCATAGTGGGCAGCCATTTTTACTGTCTCTTGTAATGTCAGTTTATGGGTCATTTTAGATTTAATTTTGTTTTATTTGATTTCTGTGAATTAAAAAAATTTAATATAATAAAAGTTTTAAAATCATATAGCAATTACTGCTTATAGTTCTGGCACTTATTACAGGTATGCCCTAATAGAGAGCGTCCAGTCAGAAGAGTGGTTAGAGCGCTGGTCTCTAGCGGCAAAGGCGCAGGAAGCGAAACCTTGTGACATCACACTGTAATCTACCTAGCTGTAAATTGGTTCCTGACTCCGCTTTTGAGTTAGGGAAGGCGAAAGCAGCGAGGAAGGGAACTGGTCACCGTGTCTCTCGAAGCTGGACCTAGTATAGTGAAGTCTCTAACACTTCACTCCCCTACGGCAGTATCTGATATGGGATTACATTTACTGGTGTATATCAAATAGATATAAAAAGTTAAAAATAGGAAGTCACGATACGTCAAGGCCTAAAATCCCACCCCCTGCAGACCCAAGTAGAACAGTCCCAACTAAGATGGTTTGACCATGTCTGCAGAATGGGAAAAGATCGGCTCCCACGACAAGCATGGGAAACAAAGAGCCAGGGATCCAGACCCCCCAGGACGACCCAGAGTCCGCTGTGAGGATAACATTAGACAATCTTTGAAGGACCGAGGACTAGAATGGAACCAGGCCAGGAGGAAGACAGCCGATAGGATAGTCTGGCGCTCTCTCTTCCAAACCTCTACACCTCGCGGTAGAAGGGGAACGACTAAGTAAGTAAAGTCACTTTTCAATCACCATCCAATGTGGCAACTGAGACACATTGTACAGATTCAACCGACAAACAATTCAAACCAAGACAAAAGATTTCATGAACAAATTATTTAACATAGTAGATAATCATTGTCAGTTCTAAATATTTAATTTCTGGAACAAAACCGATAATTAAAGTCCAGACTGAGAAGAATATGTTCCTTACACAGGTTGACAATGAAAGAGAGAACTTAATGACTGGTGCATTAAACAGGCCTGGCATTAGAAAACAATGCTAAATCATTAATAATATTAACAGGGTAGATAATCATTGTCAATTTTAAATAATTAATTTCTGGAACAATGCTGATAATTTAAGCTCAGACTAGGAAGAATATGTTCCTTATCCAGGTTGACAATCACACAGAGAACCTAATAACTGGTGTATTAAACAGGCGAGGCATTAGAAAGCAATGCTAAATCATTAATAAAAAATAAAAATAAAAAAAGAAACAGGGTAGACAAGCCAATTCGAAACCAAAAGAATGTTTCTTTCCCACGCATAACCTTCTATAATTATATATAAATAGCTTGGTCATGTGACCTTATGAATTTCTCAGCTTTTGAATTCTTTTCGAAATATCTCATCGATTGTGCCCATAAAAGGTTCTGCCTTTTGGCATGCCTTTCTATTTATTGTATAAGTACTCGTATATTATAACGTGTATCGTTGGTGCTTGTCATATCTTGTCTTTGATCTACCATCAATGTGCGTTAACTCTTGGTGCTAGGACCCCCCCCCCCCCCCCCCCCCCCCCCCCCCCCGTATTTCCCCTGGGGATCTCTGATTAGACAATGAAAGATAGTACTGCTGCTCGATCCTGCATGTCGTAAAATGCTACTAATATTAGGTTGTACATGGGGCTTGCAACGTCATCGTGTACAATACATCGCTACAGAAACGACAACGGCATGAGTACACGAATGTTTCGGTGCGGGCTTCCTACAAGAGGACCATTCGTACCATTCAACTGTACATCGCCCATTTGTACCATTCAACTGTACATTGCCTATTTGTACCATTCAACTGTACATTGCCTATTTGTACCATTCAACTGTACATCGCCCATTTGTACCATTCAACTGTACATTGCCTATTTGTACCATTCAACTGTACATTGCCTATTTGTACCATTCAACTGTACATTGCCTATTTGTACCATTCAACTGTACATTGCCTATTTGTACCATTCAACTGTACATTGCCCATTCGTACCATTCAACTGTACATTGCCTATTTATACCATTCAACTGTACATTGCCCATTTGTACCATTCAACTGTACATTGCCTATTTGTACCATTCAACTGTACATTGCCCATTTGTACCATTCAACTGTACATTGCCTATTTGTACCATTCAACTGTACATTGCCCATTTGTACCATTCAACTGTACATTGCCCATTTGTACCATTCAACTGTATATTGCTCATTTGTACCATTCAACTGTACATTGCCTATTTGTACCATTCAACTGTACATTGTCCATTTGTACCATTCAACTGTACATTGTCCATTTGTACCATTCAACTGTACATTGCCCATTTGTACCATTCAACTGTACATTGCCCATTCGTACCATTCAACTGTACATCGCCAATCTGTACCATTAAACTGTACATCGCCCATTTGTACCATTCAACTGTACTCGTACATTGTTTATTTGTACCATTCAACTGTACATTGCCTATTTGTACCATTCAACTGTACATTGCCTATTTGTACCATTCAACTGTACATTGCCTACTTATACCATTCAACTGTACATTGCCTACTTATACCATTCAACTGTATATTGCCTACTTATATCATTCAACTGTATATTGCCTATTTGTACCATTCAACTGTACATTGCCTACTTATACCATTCAACTGTATACTGCCTATTTGTACCATTCAACTGTACATTGCCTACTTATACCATTCAACTGTACATTGCCTACTTATACCATTCAACTGTATATTGCGTATTTGTACCATTCAACTGTACATTGCCTACTTATACCATTCAACTGTACATTGCCTACTTATACCATTCAACTGTATATTGCCTATTTGTACCATTCAACTGTGCATCGCTGGGTAGACTGAAGCCTGTAGATACCGTAAATCGAACCCGGCACACTTGCCGCGAGAGACCAGCGCTCTAACCTCCCTGTCAATCAAAAGCCCAGATATACGTGAGAATAAAAGATTGTTATTCCAGATGTGTGAAAAGGTGATTTATACAATCCCAGACGATTGTCAAAGTGGAATTTTACAATTGTTGGTGTATTTCATAACAGAAGTGCACTATTATAAATGTGGGACAAAATGGTATGGCACCATCCTAGATTTCTTTTTTTTTTTTCAGAATAGAATGGTGTACCCACCTAGATGGGCTTGTGAGTGGGCGGGTACAGTTCTAGATATGTAAAGGTAAAGGTAGTCGAATAGTAGATACTGCGGTAGGGGAAGTAAGTGGAAGAGACTTCACTATACTAAGTCCAGCATCGAGAGGTGGGGTGACCTGTTCCCTTCCTCGCTGCCTTTTCCTTCCCTAACTCAAAGTCAGGCACCTATTTACAGCTGGGTAGACTGGAGCGTGTTGGTACCATGATTAAAACCCAGCACCTTTGCCGCGAGAGACCAGCGCTCTAACCACTCTGCCAATCGGACGCTCTCAAGATGTGTAGAAGGATGTAAAGGTACCATTCTAAGGAAACCAACTACTCCAAGTACATCGCCCATTCAACTTACGTGGAATGAAGCTGTTCCAGATGTGTATGAAAATGATAGTAGAAGGATATTATAGGTGAGTGAGAGAGTGAAAGAATACTCTTTCAGATGTGTGTGAGATGTTTGTGGGGTTTGAAGGATACCATTGTAGATGTGTGAGATAGTGGAAGGATGTTTTCAGTTACATGGGAGAGCAGAAGAATACCATTCTAGATATGTTTGAGATTGAAAGGACATCATTGTGTATGTGTATATGAACATTCAAGTTACCATTCTATATGTCTATGTCTGAGAGTGGAAAGGTACCGTTCTAGAGGTGTGTGAGAGTGGAATAGCATCATTCTAGATATGCGTGAGAGTAGAATAGTGTCGTTCTGGATGTGCGTGAGAGTGGACAGGTACCATTAAAGATGAGTGTGAGAGTAGGAAGTACCGTTCTGTATGTGTGTGCATCGGAGGAGTACCATTCTTTATGTGTGTGAGAGTGGAAAGTAGAAGGTTTATGCTTCTTGGGTAACTGAAGGGTGATTGTAATGAGACAGTGCGTAGATTATTAAAGATGGTACAGCAATTCTGAGGACCAATTATCATTAAAAAGACCTCAGTGTGTTCTTGATTACACCATTTGGCGTTAACACTAGTAATAATGTACTTCACTATAGTCAGACAGATAGACTAGGTAGGCTGGTTGATTGGTAGATAGCTGAGTTAGTTGTTTGATTGGCAGGCATGTCGGTAAATATGTAGGTTGGTTAACAGGCAGGTTGGTTAGTTATTTGATAGGTAGATTGGTTGGTTGGTTGGTTGATTGGTAGGCACGTTAGTAGGTGTGTTGTTGTTTAACTAGGACTGCTGAGCTTTTCGCTCTTTTGCAGCCAATACCAAGTTGAAGACTCCTTGGTATTATCTATACTGTAGATCTAGGCTTTTCCTGTGGCTTTTCTGCCATTCTGAAACGTGTTAAGTTGAAGTCGTGAGCTCCAGTTTCTCCAGCTTGGCTTTGTAGCAAAGTTAGATTTTGCTGGGAGGTTATGATGGTATCCTAAAAGAATGAAATCCGTGTATGTATTTACCGTGTGAGGTCAAGCACATGTAGGCCCCTGACTCTATAAATGATGATGATGAATTATGTGCAGGGAACCTAACGCTACCTCCCTAGATCTCACACGGTCACTATTTTGGCTCTAGTGTCTGGCGTATGATGTACCTAGTGTCTAGGGGAGAAATGAAATGATGGTACACAACACAAAAACACTTTAAGTTTCTATGAGGAAGTGAATAAAAACCTGTGGTTAAGTTTTTCTTTAAATTTGATATTTTTTGTACAATTTATTTTGCCTGTCCAGTCATATCGTTGGACAGGTCTTTGAAAATGAGGACAAGATAGTTTACAGAAAAGATCAACTAAAATTGTGTGGACAATCTGCCCAAATAACTACAAAGTTAATATATGTCTTTCCTGTTGGAATGTTCACATCTTACACTTTATTCATCTAATAGGGAGAGTCACTGTGTATGAGGGGCTGTATTATCATCATACCCCATCAACTTCCTGAGTATGATTTGAAATACCAGTGTTTATTTAAAACGAAACTGTCAGATATACCCAGGTCCTTAACATATCACCTGGGGTTTCTTGTTGAATGATAAGATAGTGTGTAGTTGCAGAAATATCGATATCACATCACACGCCCAAGCTCCTGCTGTTATCTCTTGACAGCATACATGAATTGTCGGAGACTTCTTGGCGTTATCGTCACTCCCCAGGTTTTCTGTTACCAGCTGGCAACAGGAAATAAAACCTCTGCAAGAAAAGGACACCCTGGCCTTTTATATCTGATCTTTTTTGATATTATTTATTTCCCTACTGTGATATGGGGTCAGCCTCACGTGCATTTCAGGTGCACTCGCCCCTGGTTTTTCATGACTCCCACCTTGCTGTGACCACACCTCAGGTCCCTATGGCAGATACGCCACTCACTGTACATTTACATAGTTTTCCTCAATAATATAATGTGGGGAAACCACATTTCCTTTTATATGATTTTCTCTTCTTTTTCTTTTTAAATATAAATGCTTCAGGCATGTTGAACAGTGTTCATGGAACACAGAGGCTTACTAATATACTCTAATACAATAATATTCAAACATAATCATGACAACATACATTAGTTAGATACATTTCAACGTGAGGACTCAACAATGTCTGCTCCCGGCACGTCCTTCACTTTTTCCCAATAGCAGTATCTAACTTTGGTAATGGGATTAAACATATTAAATTCATAAAGCATTCTTACCACAAATCAAGAAATATAAACAAATGACGCTGACTTGCAAAGAAATGGCCTCAGTTTCTTCTGAACTGTCCAGAATGTGAATACTTATTTAGTTTTAAGTTTAAATTTATCACAGCTGTTCTCAGCGTATCTGAATGAAAAATTTAGTTCAACTGGCAATGAATAGTGAAAGCTTTTTGCTAATATTTACTAGCACTGGCCAATCGAAAGCTTGCGACTACCAGAATTCAAATGCAGTTTTTGAAAAACAAAAATAATTCCAAACATACTCTGCGTCTGGTAGTCGATTGGCCAGTCTGCTTTAGTTATGCAAATACAAAACGATGTTAGTTTTTGGTAACAATTTTCCTACCGCTCCCCTCTCCTCCTATACTCTTGTTACCCAAGCGAATTTGAATTTACCTCAATGCCTCCCTTCTAAGCCGGTGTCCCCACTAACGTTATGAAAAACAAGCAGGAACAACAGTCTGTCTGGTCGTGCGTCCGAAGACATTTAGTATTTTCTCAATAACTTGGCTAATACTGGGACTATCATATTATTTAAAACACATTCTTGCGCAATGGACTCAAGTTATACTACCATATGATTTTCATGGTCAGATTCATGATGGTTTAGATTTTCAATTTTCTCACCGGCAATCGTCAAATAAAAATTTTACACAAGACGGCCATCTTCCCTTCTCGCTAGCATGTATTTTCAAATAACTATTTGTTTTAGTGACGTCAGAAATACTACCGCGAGAAGAAAAAAAATTGTCTGCGTGTGTTACCTCTGTTGGCTTTGTCGCAGCGTGTATATATGCATGGCAGAATGTGTCAAGCTAAGCGGGGTGTTGGCGTGGCGGGTTAAGAATTGGCGTTAATAATTTGTATTGTATCGTGTAACACTACCAAAAAATGTAAGGATTACTACTAAATTTTGCGTTAAAGTTGACAGAATACGTTAATTCAGATAGTTATTTTGCGGCACACTTCCGCAAAATCGTTAATTATAAGTCTTGGCTGCAGTGTGTATGCAGCAGATCTGGCAAATT
The DNA here is from genome assembly GCA_024509875.1 of Oreohelix idahoensis. NCBI lineage: Eukaryota > Metazoa > Mollusca > Gastropoda > Stylommatophora > Oreohelicidae > Oreohelix > Oreohelix idahoensis. The sequence continues at coordinate 34,372 of JAMPIV010012937.1, forward strand.
GTTAAATATTAGTAGTACGTTTTCGAAACCTAAACTAAAACGCGTGTTAGATTTTTACCGTGGGATCGTTCTATAGGCTTTAGCACTGCACAAATTTCAGCGCTATGCTGGCGTGTGAGAGGATCACCGTCAGACACAATAGGGCGGGTTTATTTATTATCATTTTATGACTAAAATCTTACTGAAATGAGCGATTATTCTCGCAGATTTTACTACAGGCTTACATTTAAAGGATCGTCACATCTGGTCCCAAGCTAGGAGTAAGAAGTGCATGGCATACAATGCTTTCCCCGCCATCCAAGGGGGCTCTCCAACTATGCAGAGCTAAAATACTGTGCTCTGGTTCTGGGCTCTCCCAAGAAATTGCCACGTCCTACACAGAGCCACTTCTCAACTCCCCCTGCCTGTCACAGGGTCCATAGTGAGATCCTCCTGCATGCAGCCAACTAGGTACAAGCCAGAGTTACGTCTGGGGCTCAGGTGACTTCTCCAAGCTTCGTGTGCAAAGCTGGGTCCTCAAAACGTTTCACCACAGGGGGAATCCCTGGAAGTGTGTGGATGATTTCAAGAGTCAATGAGGATGTAATTAGTCTCACAGACAGAGGTTCACTTCCACATACGTATAGCATAGCAATATGCATAGCTGGTGGTCATATAAGGATGACTGCAGATATACCTCCATTCATGGGTAGGCGTGTAGGTTGGTTGGTTGGTTGGTAGGTAGATTGGTTGGTTGATAGGTAGGTAGGTTGGTTGATTGGTAGGCAGGTATTAGACAGATAGATATATAGAAGGTAGATAGATAGCTAGGAGCCGCGGTAGCATAGTGCTTAGTGCACTGGCTTCCTAGCGCAGTGGTCTATGGTTCGATCCCCAGATGAGGCGGGAATTTTTTAGGCCACAAACGGCTCCTGAGTCGACCCAGCCCCAAGTGGGTACCAGAGCAACTCTGGGAAGGTTAAGGCGGCCGGCGTGATGCCGACCACATCACCCGTCGTGTGCCGACGATCAAGATAATATGGGCCTAACACCATATTCCCAATATGCCTCAATGGGCGTGTAACGGGTTCCTTTACCTTTTTTTTTTTTTTAGATAGATAGGTAGGCAGGTAGATAGGTAGGTAGATAGATAGATAGATAGATAGATAGATAGATAGATAGATAGATAGATAGATAGATAGATAGATAGATAGATAGATAGATAGATAGATAGATAGGTAGGTAGGTAGGTAGGTAGGTAGGTAGGTAGGTAGGTAGGTAGGTAGGTAGGTAGTTAGATAGATAGATAGATAGATAGATAGATAGATAGATAGATAGATAGATAGATAGATAGATAGATAGATAGATAGATAGATAGATAGATAGATAGATAGATAGATAGATAGATAGATAGATAGATAGATAGATAGATAGATATGTACACAGGCAGCTTAATAAACAGATGCACTAAGCAAGTACAATGCATCCTATTAGGACTAACGACAGAACTGTTTATTTATTTAAATTTCCATGCAAAACGCAGACCTATATCAAATCATTTTTCCCGGAAACGATTCGCTTTCCTAGTAACTGTACTATATTAGAGAACTGATATAGTTCGGCGAGAGACTAATGTGACATATATAGAGGCGACAGCCGATGTAAGATGTTGGAGTTGTGAATAGTAGAGCGCGACAGGACACAGTGATATGGCAGGTATGGTCTCGCTGTATATAGCTTTACTGCGCTTATTGTCGACATAGAGTCAGTTAAAGACATACACGAATAATCTTAGTGATAAATCGTTGGCCGGCGATGTTTTTTTATTTCTACTTTATAAATTTTTACATCGCATGTTGATAATTTGTGCTGTGTTATTGACTTTGTTGTGAACCGTCGATACGATTCTGTGATCTAAATTTAACGCTTGGCGTTCTCTGGGTTAAAGGTCAGAAACTTTCATTTTCGGTTTCAGTTTTCAATCTGGGTCATTGAAGAAGAAAACACCCCGACATTCTCAGTGTGGGACCGCCGTGCTGGACCGAGCTGTTCGAGAGATTGAAAAGCAGTGGTAAGGGATTTATTTATTTGTTGCACATTAAGTTACCGCGGATTTGTTATTTCTTACTGTAACTTGTATGCTTGCATTGTAAACTCTGTTGTTGCTTTTGTCCTTTCTGCATTTTCAGTTGTTTATGTAGGCCTACTATCACGTGCACTTTTTCTATTCGAGTGGTTTACACATACGATTGTGCTGTTGAATAATGTTGTATTGTACCCCGTGTCGTTTCCGGGTGTCCCTGAGAAAGGAAAGAAGAAATAGGGACTGCAGCTCCCCCAGGCAATTCGTAGGAGGCTACAAGTAGGAAGATTATGTTCAGGGCTAGCAACCTCATAATGCCAAACAAATTGCTACACAAACCACTGCTGCAAGAGACCATCGATGTTTTAGTGTAGGCTTCTTGCAAGGAGGTCATCTTTAGTCGTACAGTATCAGCATAGGCCTACTCCACAGTGAGCAAAAAAGTAAATGATACTAAATTGTGATATTAATGTGACGTCTGCTGCAGCCACTTTCCCCCTGTGTTGCATTGAACTCGTTTATGAGAGTGTGACAGCTGCTACTGTAACTACTAGCTTCATTAATGTACCGTATATTTATTGGGTTATGTGGACGTCACTGATGATAAGACGTATATAAGGAAAATGAGGGGGACAAAAGAGTAGATAAGAAGAAAAAAAAAGATGATGGCAATGCTACTTACGATAATAACGACGATAAAGATGATGATATTATGGTGCTTTTGGTAAAAATAATGCTGGTTCGACAATGCTGGCGGTATACTGTGTATTTTTGTTTTGTTTTTGGTTCGGTTTTTGCCTTCTTCTGGCGGGAGGCGTTCCTTTCAACCTATTTGGTTATATCAGAGCGCATTTACCATCCAAAAAAAAAGTCAACTCTGTTGACTGCTAACCCGATCAGCGTTGATAGATACTAAGTACTGAAAAGGACTAACATTATCTATCTGCTAGCATAAAGATCTCGCCAGCTACGCCAACGCCCGAGCTTGTGTGTATTTGTGAATATAAATGACTGAAATAGCAATGGTGTAAGCACAAAATTACTCGTTGTCAGTGTTGCCACTCAAATGGTTTTGCAAACATTACCATATTTCTGAGTTTCTTCTGTGGAAATTTGTCTGTTTTCCAATGTTCGCTTTATTCTGTAAAAGTATTAATTGTTTTCATGCATTAACAATGCAAAACTTACAAATGTCCGGTGTATTGAACAACGAACGTTGAATGGCAAAGTGGTTAGAGCGCTTGACTCCCGAGGCCAAGTTACGGAGATCAAAACCTGGTAACGTCACGCTTCAGTCAACCCAGCTGCAGATGAGGGTACCTCTCTCCTGTCTTCAGTTAGGGAAGGCAAAGGCAGTAAGGAAGGAAACTGGTCACCACCCCTCATAACACTGAGACGTACTATATTGAAGTCTCTAACACTTCACTCCCCTTTGGCAATATCTGTTATGGTACTACCTTTGTTGTTTTTTTTTTATGCATTCAGACTTGCAATAGATTTAACCTGCCAGAAGAAAGTAGTCAAGCAAAACTTTAATTTTCAAATCCTTGATGTGCTGTAACAAGGAATTACTGTGTCTTAACCTTTTTTGTGCCTTGGCCTTCTTTGATTGTCCGATGAAGGCTGTGGGCTGCTTTGATTGCCAGATAAAGGCTGTGGGCCCCTTTAATTGTCGAATGAATGCTGTGGACCCCTTTGATTGTCGAATGGAGGCTGTGGGCCCCTTTGATTGTCGAATGAAGGCTGTGGGCCCCTTTGATTGTTGAATGAAGGCTGTGGGCCCCTTTGATTGTCCAAAGAAGGTTGTGGGCCCCTTTGATTGTCCAGTGAAGGTTGTGGGCCCCTTTGATTGCCCATTGAAGGCTGTGGGCCCCTTTGATTGTCCAATGAAGGTTATGGGTCCCTTTGATTGTCCAATGAAGGATGTGGGCCCCTTTGATTGCTTGATGAAGGATGTGGACCCCTTTGATTGTCCAATGAAGGATGTGGGCCCCTTTGATTGTCCAATGATGGATGTGGGCCCCTTTGTCTGGTATAGCTCTGTTTAGAGTGTGTGGTAAATTGACTGAGACAAACATGCAGTACATGTAAAAGGATTAAATCGAAGTTAAATTTGTAAAATTACAAATAACAAAATTTAATAATCACTTAAGTTTTAACAGTTTGAAAATAATTTGAATAGTTTAACAGAAAGGATTCATCATTGATTGATGATAGAATTCTTGTGAAGAAAGTTCACTATGGCAGCGTATATTTGGCACTTAGCTGCTAATAGTAGTTTCTGCTCCCGATGATGGGTTCTTTTTACACTGCTCACACTCATCGCTGGTCAAGGTTGTCGGGTGTAGCTCGTTTCCCAGAAATATCAAGGAGAGTCTACAAAGTTGGTCCCTCGCCTTAAAGCTTAGGCCACTTTTCCCTTCTTGTTCCAGAGATAGTACTTTCTGCTGGTACCACCAATAAAGAATAGAAATGAAATGCTGTTCTGAGTATTGCGTTTCCCAACACATACTTATGTGTCCCCCGTCCTCTAATCTACCATCCCCTTTATCTCAGAATTTACCCTCGATGACAAATTAAATCTCTCGGGATAAAACTTTCTTTTACATTTAAACTGAATAGCTTTAGCTTTACATTACATTTAAATGAAAAGATTAATAGCTCAGATAGAAATGTTTACATTTACATTTCCACTGATTGAAAAGTGTTCACAATATAAATTGAATATGTTTTAGTTTATGTTTACACTGATTTAAAAAGTTTGAAACTTCCATTAATTTTAAAGTGTATAGTTAACATCGACATTTACACGGGTTTGAAACTGTATTATAACTAGAATGCACATCATTTCTTTATCTTTTCCTCCCTGTTCCATGTGGAACCTGGGACTACTTTATGCTTTTAGTTCTCTTTACGAAACTAGCAATAAAGCAATCACCAGCCCTTGGCAGTGGTGGTTCATGAAATCATCATTATATATATATATATATATATATATATATATATATATATATATATATATATATATATATATATATATATATATATATATATATATATATATATATATATATATAAGTTCACATCTTAGTAATATAAAATGACAACTTACGCTAATCCTGGACCACATACTTTTTTTGCTCAAATGAAAAAAGGAGACTTGAATCTGCCTCTTACATGCATCTGGGGTGTCGTTTCTTTAATAAGATAATTCCTTTTATGACTCTGTGTGTTTTCAGTTTCCCCAGTCCCGGTTTCCTTATTAAAATGATAGAGATTTCCTGGGCTGTCCATCAAGATCTCCAAGAATGGGTCCGGCCTGATAAAATGAATTCTGAATTCTAACTTTGGCAAGATCCGGTGTCGTCGTGGCAAGCGAGGATCTCACAGTAAATTTTCACAGTGAAAAAGACTGCGAAAATGGTCAGGTTATATTCCCTGTCTTCCGACGAATGTGTTTGTTACGAAGCTAAGTAACAAGCCAATCGTTTTCAAACATGCATGTCCCGTGGGGAAATTCAAAATTTTTCCGACATGGGAAAATTTTGAACGTGATGTAAAGGTCACGTTTCCTATATATGGCAATCGTGACATTCAAACATTCTCGTCAATGATTACATATAACTTCTTACGTCTACCCGGAAATATTACTACAACATTTCCGCTCAGGTGTGTCTGTCATCCCACCAGGTCGATTCGTGACCGGCGCTCCTTATGCAAACACAAACTTCTGTTTGACCATCTGTGCTGTGTCTTATACTTAGTCGTTCCCCTTCTACCGTGAGGTGTAGAGGTTTGGAAGAGAGAGCGTCAGACTATCCTATCAGCTGTCTTCCTCCTGGCCTGGTTCCATTCTAGTCCTCGGTCCTTCAAAGATTGTCTAATGTTGTCCTCCCAGCGGACTCTGGGTCGTCCTGGGGGTCTGGATCCCTAGCTCTTTGTTTCCCATGCTTGTCGTGGTAGCCGATCTTCTCCCATTCTGCAGATATGGCCAAACCATCTTAGTTGGGACTGTTCTACTTGGGTCTGCAGGGGTTGGGATTTTAGGCCTTGACGTATTGTCTGGTTGCGGACCATGTCTCTTCTTGTTACATTAACCATCTTTCTCAGATACCTCATTTCTGAGGTTTCGATCTGGCTTTGTGGGTTGTAGTCATTGCCCATGACTCGCATCCATATGTCAAGACTGGGACATAGGTGGAGCAGGTAACAGTGTCGCAGATATAGTTTGATGGTACACTCCGATTGTCGGAGAATGAGAACCCAATTGTCGCATAAAGAGTTTTACTTTTATAGTGATGATATTAGTAAGGAAGATGTGTAGAAAGCGCATCGACCTTTATACACTAGTTTTCACAGATATGAGCTAGTGTTGAGGGAAAGAGTTAACAGAAGGGCACAGGTTGGTGTCAGTGATTCTCTCACCTTTTAGACTACCAACTCTTGTATTTTTCTGGCGACAACTAACTCTTTCTTACTCAAATCTTTTTAAAGATGAACTAGCAGTAACAAGTAATACAAAGAGGGTTGAGAATGTTTTTCTGAACAGAACATACAATCTACTAAGTCAAACTCAGAATGATGGTGAGTTACAGAATGTACATAGTTACTTTAATTACAGTAGAAAATAAAATCAATGTTGACATGTACTTTGAAAAGAAATACTAGGAAATTTAGAACTGTCAGTGTCTTGGTTCAGATAAGAATAAGAGGCTATTTTCTTCACTGACGAAAGTTTATTCCTATGGCTATTTCTTGGAAAAGTGAATTCTGATTTTGGTCTGGGTTTTAAGTAGACTTATCTGCTTGGACTTCTCCTGGGCGTCTCAGTAGGTAGGAGTTACCAACTGGATAATGTGCTTCAGTTGAGCTACAGTTCAAGAGATGACTAGGCTGTTCGTTCACCTGGTTGTGATGTTGAATTATGATGTTCAGGTGCTGATGAGGTGTTGACTGCTTAAATGCTGTAGACTGCTCAGGGTTGCTGACTTGTGATCACCGCTAGAGGGTTTGAGATGTAAGCACTAGTTCTCTCTGTAGCATAGAGCAACTAGGCGGTTTACTCGCAACAATTTACAGCAATCAAAATCCAGAAACTGGCTAGGATTCTGCAACTGGGCGCTCAGGACTTATCCACAGCTTAAGAAATAGAACTTTAGTAGCGTTTACTCTCAATCACATATACTTGTAGATATGAGGTAAGTTGAGGCTTCTCTTCTATAAGCGTGCGTTGTCTTCCAACGGTTAAATCAGCGAGTGATCTTCAAACTCAGCGTTTGTTTGCATGAAGTTAAAACATTTCCTGATTCCCACGCCAAGAGTTAATTATTTCCTGTCTCTCGTTCAGCCATGCCGGAAGATTTATCGGGCGGTCTCCAGTTGACCACTGAACACGGAAATATGATACTCTGAGAACCACTGTCGTTTCGACTAAGCGAATAAATCGTATAGACGTCCTTAAAGAAATCTCTTTAAGTGCCTTAGTTGAAGAAGATAGAATTTGGATCATATGACAGGACTATCAGTGAAGACTTGAAAAACAGCTAAAGAAACGATCGCAGGTGCAAATATTTCCATAGAGAAAACAGACAAAATGTGAAGGAAAAGAAAAGTAAGGAATTTTAAAATAATCTAGACAAAATCTTCGAGCACTCTGTGACAGATACTCCCCAATTTAAAATAGTTGCAAACTATTCAACGAGAGAAGGTCTTTGTCTAAATTATAAATTCCTTCTGTCACCCAACTTTTCAATTCTCTCGACCTTTGTCCGCTTGCTAACGCTCCACTTGGCCATGGCTCTACATTTTGAGAATCCCTGACTTCGTTCTGAGTTATCGCTGAGCTAACCTTCGTAATTTCTACTAAGACAGTTCGTCCGGTCAAAATGCTGTACTGATTCACCTCTTCATACAAAAGACGTTTAGTATGAACTAATTCAGCCCGTCCACTATCTGGTGTCCGTTCGCTGCGCTTAGTCTGCCATTGTTCCGTGGCCCGCTTGAATGGGCGTGCAAAACATCCTTTGTCACGGTAACAATGAAATCCGCGCTTGTGTCTCTTCAATGAGACATAGGGCCTCATGTATCTCCTTAACTTTGCTCCTTCGTTTGACCTGCTCAGACAGTCAGCAGTCCCGTTCTTTCTTTCTGGATTGAAAGTTTTCCATTGCGGGTTAAAACGTCCAATACTCAAGTTTCCGAAACATCCGAAGTTTTCAGATAACCTGTTCCTTGACAAATCACACCAAGATTGAGTGTCACTGGCGTTCAGGTATGAACGAAGCAGTTTGGGGTGGGTGAAAAACAACTTTATAGCTTTTCTCACAAGTGGTTTAATGCGAGAGTCATTCCCTCCATTAAACTTTCTGTCCATTCCTTTCTCAACCACAGGCGTATCTTGTATCACAGTCTCGGCTGAATGATTCTCAGCCTGGGTTTTTCCTATCACTGTTGTGATTTTCTCAAGCAAAATTTTGTTTGGATCTTTCAATGACCCTGGCGTATCTCCTCTAATTTGAAAATATGCATCTCCTTCTGTAAAACTAATCGTCTCCTTGAGATTAGGGAAGCTGTTATAGAATGGCTTCTCAGCAGAAGTATGAACTCTCTCATTTTCATCCGTGTTTTTATGTTCCCGTGGTCCATTGTTTGGTAGGGGTGCTAAAATTTCCGTTTGCTTGATGTTTTCACAGAAGGGACTTTGTCCACCTGGCGCCTGTGAACTACGTTCGCTGGGTGTCATATTCGCTTCTCTCTCACAGAGAAGGGTTGGGGTTTTTTGTTCTGGGTTAAACCCAGTGATGTGGCAAGTTTTTGCCGGTTTACACTTTTCCAACATTCCAGTGGATAAAGTGACAGGTAAAGAAGTTTCCTCTTGAACCTGTTCTACGACTCTAATTAAAGAGCCCATTGTATCTCTACGAGTCACATGTTTTATCAGCCCTTTTGGTGGTTCCGCGTGTACCATCAAAGGCTGTTTCAGTTCTCCTAGAACCATGCAACTTCCCTTGTCGTTCACTCCGTTAGTGTCAACAATGAGAGGTTCCTCTGGGCTACTATTAAGCTCTCTGTCCTTTTGTTGCCCAGGTGACATTAATTGCGGGATGGGGCCGTTACTGAAATTTTCTGTCTGCTTAGACAATTCTTTACAGTCTCCATTCCTCCGGTTTCTAGTGTTTTTGTAGTCCTGAGCGCTTTTGTTGTGGTTATGAAATCGGTCTTTGTGTGCTTTCTGAGATTGAGCGAACGCATGTTGTTGATTATTAGAGATGTTCGGGGTGTCTGGGAAATTCCTTTTCTGACGTGTTCCTGACGAGAGTGTACTTTTCCTCATACTACCAGCATTTATGTGCGTAGGTACCTTCACAAAGGGGTCATGACTTATCGAGTTCGATGTCCGCCTCTCTGCTTTGCCTAAACATGGGCTCTGAGTACTAAGTTGCGCTTCCTGTGGAGCAGAGGGTGCTTCCTCTTGAAATAATGGTTCATCTGACCTGGGAGTGGGGCTCTGGGATTCCGTGGCCTCATGAATAACCATGGGCTTCACATCTCTTGGCGAGTTTTGAGTTTCCAGTGGCGGCGTCTTCAACTTAAGGTAGGGTTGAGCTTTCAGCTGTTCCTTCTCATAAGCTGCTTCACTGCTTATGGCCTCTTCTTTCCACTTGGCTTCCTTCTCGTTCCAGTCACGAGTCCATTTTTCATCACTCTCTATCATTTCCATCTCTGTTCTCGTGAAAAGTTCTGCCTATTCTAAGACATGTTTCGCAATTAACTTTCTCGAGTAACCTCTTTCATTGCCTTCCAAATAAGAGTCACTTATCCATGTATCTAGACATCTTATAATTTTTATGGAATCGTTCACTTTGTGATCTATCAGATATTGGAAAAATTGAGCTCTTAGTTCCGCTACTGCGTCTCATTTTAGATCGCTGGGTAGGTAGTTCAATCTCTCAGTATACGCTGCACTAGTTTCCAGTTATTACTAATAATTCTATGAAGTATTGTAATAATAAACCACTGATCAATTTACAGAAGCTCGAGGTAATACTATTAAGTCTACTGACGTAATGTATCCCTTTACAGATGCTAGTATAATTGATATTTTAATAATACTTATTTCTACTGAATTAAGGTATTATTAACTTTAGACAGACGCTACACTTGCTTCCGATTATTACTAATAATTCTATGAAGTATTGTAATAATAACCACTGATCAATTTACTGAGGCTCGAGGTAATACTATTAAGTCTACTGACGTAATGTATCCCTTTTCAGGAGACTAGTATAATTGATATTTTAATAATACTTATTTCTACTGAATTAAGGTATTATTAACTTTAGACAGACGCTACACTTTCTACCGATTATTACTAATAATTCTATGAAGCATTGTAATAATAACCACTAATCAATTTACTGAGGCTCGAGGTAATACTATTAAGTCTACTGACGTAATGTATCCCTTTTCAGGAGACTAGTATAATTGATATTTTAATAATATACTTATTTCTACTGAATTAAGATATTATTAACTTGAGCCAGACTCAAGTATAATTTATTTATTTTTAACCCTGTGTATACTCTTATTTCTTCTGAATTAAGGTATTACAATTGCAGCCAGTCTTTCACACACAATCATCAACTTGTACACTTAGTTATCTTAAGCCACTAATTAACTTAATGAACTTAATTAATCTAAGTAACTTAATTAATTAAATAATTAATTAATTAATTCCAGGACCATTCGGACTGAGACCCCAGTTTTGTCGCAGATATAGTTTGATGGTACACTCCAATTGTCGGAGAATGAGAACCCAATTGTCGCATAAAGTTTTACTTTTATAGTGATGATATAAGTAAGGAAGATGTATAGAAAGCGCATCGACCTTTATACACTAGTTTTCACAGATGTGAGCTAGTGTTGAGGGAAAGAGTTAACAGAAGGGCACAGGTTGGTGTCAGTGATTCTCTCACCTTTTAGACTACCAACTCTTGTATTTTTCTGGCGACGACTAACTCTTTCTTACTCAAATCTTTTTAAAGATGAACTAGCAGTAACAAGTAATACAAAGAGGGTTGAGAATGTTTTTTTCTGAACAGAACATACAATCTACTAAGTCAAACTCAGAATGATGGTGAGTTACAGAATGTACATAGTTACTTTAATTACAGTAGAAAATAAAATCAATGTTGACATGTACTTTGAAAAGAAATACTAGGAAATTTAGAACTGTCAGTGTCTTGGTTCAGATAAGAATAAGAGGCTATTTTCTTCACTGACGAAAGTTTATTCCTATGGCTATTTCTTGGAAAAGTGAATTCTGATTTTGGTCTGGGTTTTAAGTAGACTTATCTGCTTGGACTTCTCCTGGGCGTCTCAGTAGGTAGGAGTTACCAACTGGATAATGTGCTTCAGTTGAGCTACAGTTCAAGAGATGACTAGGCTGTTCGTTCACCTGGTTGTGATGTTGAATTATGATGTTCAGGTGCTGATGAGGTGTTGACTGCTTAAATGCTGTAGACTGCTCAGGGTTGCTGACTTGTGATCACCGCTAGAGGGTTTGAGATGTAAGCACTAGTTCTCTCTGTAGCATAGAGCAACTAGGCGGTTTACTCGCAACAATTTACAGCAATCAAAATCCAGAAACTGGCTAGGATTCTGCAACTGGGCGCTCAGGACTTATCCACAGCTTAAGAAATAGAACTTTAGTAGCGTTTACTCTCAATCACATATACTTGTAGATATGAGGTAAGTTGAGGCTTCTCTTCTATAAGCGTGCGTTGTCTTCCAACGGTTAAATCAGCGAGTGATCTTCAAACTCAGCGTTTGTTCGCATGAAGTTAAAACATTTCCTGATTCCCACGCCAAGAGTTAATTATTTCCTGTCTCTCGTTCAGCCATGCCGGAAGATTTATCGGGCGGTCTCCAGTTGACCACTGAACACGGAAATATGATACTCTGAGAACCACTGTCGTTTCGACTAAGCGAATAAATCGTATAGACGTCCTTAAAGAAATCTCTTTAAGTGCCTTAGTTGAAGAAGATAGAATTTGGATCATATGACAGGACTATCAGTGAAGACTTGAAAAACAGCTAAAGAAACGATCGCAGGTGCAAATATTTCCATAGAGAAAACAGACAAAATGTGAAGGAAAAGAAAAGTAAGGAATTTTAAAATAATCTAGACAAAATCTTCGAGCACTCTGTGACAGATACTCCCCAATTTAAAATAGTTGCAAACTATTCAACGAGAGAAGGTCTTTGTCTAAATTATAAATTCCTTCTGTCACCCAACTTTTCAATTCTCTCGACCTTTGTCCGCTTGCTAACGCTCCACTTGGCCATGGCTCTACATTTTGAGAATCCCTGACTTCGTTCTGAGTTATCGCTGAGCTAACCTTCGTAATTTCTACTAAGACAGTTCGTCCGGTCAAAATGCTGTACTGATTCACCTCTTCATACAAAAGACGTTTAGTATGAACTAATTCAGCCCGTCCACTATCTGGTGTCCGTTCGCTGCGCTTAGTCTGCCATTGTTCCGTGGCCCGCTTGAATGGGCGTGCAAAACATCCTTTGTCACGGTAACAATGAAATCCGCGCTTGTGTCTCTTCAATGAGACATAGGGCCTCATGTATCTCCTTAACTTTGCTCCTTCGTTTGACCTGCTCAGACAGTCAGCAGTCCCGTTCTTTCTTTCTGGATTGAAAGTTTTCCATTGCGGGTTAAAACGTCCAATACTCAAGTTTCCGAAACATCCGAAGTTTTCAGATAACCTGTTCCTTGACAAATCACACCAAGATTGAGTGTCACTGGCGTTCAGGTATGAACGAAGCAGTTTGGGGTGGGTGAAAAACAACTTTATAGCTTTTCTCACAAGTGGTTTAATGCGAGAGTCATTCCCTCCATTAAACTTTCTGTCCATTCCTTTCTCAACCACAGGCGTATCTTGTATCTCAGTCTCTGCTGAATGGTTTTCAGCCTGGGCTTTTCCTATCACTGTTGTGATTTTCTCAAGCAAAATTTTGTTTGGATCTTTCAATGACCCTGGCGTATCTCCTCTAATTTGAAAATATGCATCTCCTTCTGTAAAACTAATCGTCTCCTTGAGATTAGGGAAGCTGTTATAGAATGGCTTCTCAGCAGAAGTATGAACTCTCTCATTTTCATCCGTGTTTTTATGTTCCCGTGGTCCATTGTTTGGTAGGGGTGCTAAAATTTCCGTTTGCTTGATGTTTTCACAGAAGGGACTTTGTCCACCTGGCGCCTGTGAACTACGTTCGCTGGGTGTCATATTCGCTTCTCTCTCACAGAGAAGGGTTGGGGTTTTTTGTTCTGGGTTAAACCCAGTGATGTGGCAAGTTTTTGCCGGTTTACACTTTTCCAACATTCCAGTGGATAAAGTGACAGGTAAAGAAGTTTCCTCTTGAACCTGTTCTATGACTCTAATTAAAGAGCCCATTGTATCTCTACGAGTCATATGTTTTATCAGCCCTTTTGGTGGTTCCGCGTGTACCATCAAAGGCTGTTTCAGTTCTCCTAGAACCATGCAACTTCCCTTGTCGTTCACTCCGTTAGTGTCAACAATGAGAGGTTCCTCTGGGCTACTATTAAGCTCTCTGTCCTTTTGTTGCCCAGGTGACATTAATTGCGGGATGGGGCCGTTACTGAAATTTTCTGTCTGCTTAGACAATTCTTTACAGTCTCCATTCCTCCGGTTTCTAGTGTTTTTGTAGTCCTGAGCGCTTTTGTTGTGGTTATGAAATCGGTCTTTGTGTGCTTTCTGAGATTGAGCGAACGCATGTTGTTGATTATTAGAGATGTTCGGGATGTCTGGGAAATTCCTTTTCTGACGTGTTCCTGACGAGAGTGTACTTTTCCTCATACTACCAGCATTTATGTGCGTAGGTACCTTCACAAAGGGGTCATGACTTATCGAGTTCGATGTCCGCCTCTCTGCTTTGCCTAACCATGGGCTCTGAGTACTAAGTTGCGCTTCCTGTGGAGCAGAGGGTGCTTCCTCTTGAAATAATGGTTCATCTGACCTGGGAGTGGGGCTCTGGGATTCCGTGGCCTCATGAATAACCATGGGCTTCACATCTCTTGGCGAGTTTTGAGTTTCCAGTGGCGGCGTCTTCAACTTAAGGTAGGGTTGAGCTTTCAGCTGTTCCTTCTCATAAGCTGCTTCACTGCTTATGGCCTCTTCTTTCCACTTGGCTTCCTTCTCGTTCCAGTCACGAGTCCATTTTTCATCACTCTCTATCATTTCCATCTCTGTTCTCGTGAAAAGTTCTGCCTGTTCTAAGACATGTTTCGCAATTAACTTTCTCGAGTAACCTCTTTCATTGCCTTCCAAATAAGAGTCACTTATCCATGTATCTAGACATCTTATAATTTTTATGGAATCGTTCACTTTGTGATCTATCAGATATTGGAAAAATTGAGCTCTTAGTTCCGCTACTGCGTCTCATTTTAGATCGCTGGGTAGGTAGTTCAATCTCTCAGTATACGCTGCACTAGTTTCCAGTTATTACTAATAATTCTATGAAGTATTGTAATAATAAACCACTGATCAATTTACAGAAGCTCGAGGTAATACTATTAAGTCTACTGACGTAATGTATCCCTTTACAGATGCTAGTATAATTGATATTTTAATAATACTTATTTCTACTGAATTAAGGTATTATTAACTTTAGACAGACGCTACACTTGCTTCCGATTATTACTAATAATTCTATGAAGTATTGTAATAATAACCACTGATCAATTTACTGAGGCTCGAGGTAATACTATTAAGTCTACTGACGTAATGTATCCCTTTTCAGGAGACTAGTATAATTGATATTTTAATAATACTTATTTCTACTGAATTAAGGTATTATTAACTTTAGACAGACGCTACACTTTCTACCGATTATTACTAATAATTCTATGAAGCATTGTAATAATAACCACTAATCAATTTACTGAGGCTCGAGGTAATACTATTAAGTCTACTGACGTAATGTATCCCTTTTCAGGAGACTAGTATAATTGATATTTTAATAATATACTTATTTCTACTGAATTAAGATATTATTAACTTGAGCCAGACTCAAGTATAATTTATTTATTTTTAACCCTGTGTATACTCTTATTTCTTCTGAATTAAGGTATTACAATTGCAGCCAGTCTTTCACACACAATCATCAACTTGTACACTTAGTTATCTTAAGCCACTAATTAACTTAATGAACTTAATTAATCTAAGTAACTTAATTAATTAAATAATTAATTAATTAATTCCAGGACCATTCAGATTTCACTTTCCTTATTCTACTGTGTAATTCCACAATTCTGTTCAGAAAATATAAGAAGTTTCGTTGTCTAGGGATATTTAATAGATTCTACTCCAAGGTATTGATAGACTACTAGTTAAAGATTCAACAATTCTTCTGCAGATAGGTCACCAAAGGTAAGATTCCGGACTGAGACCCCAGTTTGTCGCAGATATAGTTTGATGGTACACTCCAATTGTCGGAGAATGAGAACCCAATTGTCGCATAAAGTTTTACTTTTATAGTGATGATATAAGTAAGGAAGATGTATAGAAAGCGCATCGACCTTTATACACTAGTTTTCACAGATGTGAGCTAGTGTTGAGGGAAAGAGTTAACAGAAGGGCACAGGTTGGTGTCAGTGATTCTCTCACCTTTTAGACTACCAACTCTTGTATTTTTCTGGCGACGACTAACTCTTTCTTACTCAAATCTTTTTAAAGATGAACTAGCAGTAACAAGTAATACAAAGAGGGTTGAGAATGTTTTTTTCTGAACAGAACATACAATCTACTAAGTCAAACTCAGAATGATGGTGAGTTACAGAATGTACATAGTTACTTTAATTACAGTAGAAAATAAAATCAATGTTGACATGTACTTTGAAAAGAAATACTAGGAAATTTAGAACTGTCAGTGTCTTGGTTCAGATAAGAATAAGAGGCTATTTTCTTCACTGACGAAAGTTTATTCCTATGGCTATTTCTTGGAAAAGTGAATTCTGATTTTGGTCTGGGTTTTAAGTAGACTTATCTGCTTGGACTTCTCCTGGGCGTCTCAGTAGGTAGGAGTTACCAACTGGATAATGTGCTTCAGTTGAGCTACAGTTCAAGAGATGACTAGGCTGTTCGTTCACCTGGTTGTGATGTTGAATTATGATGTTCAGGTGCTGATGAGGTGTTGACTGCTTAAATGCTGTAGACTGCTCAGGGTTGCTGACTTGTGATCACCGCTAGAGGGTTTGAGATGTAAGCACTAGTTCTCTCTGTAGCATAGAGCAACTAGGTGGTTTACTCGCAACAATTTACAGCAATCAAAATCCAGAAACTGGCTAGGATTCTGCAACTGGGCGCTCAGGACTTATCCACAGCTTAAGAAATAGAACTTTAGTAGCGTTTACTCTCAATCACATATACTTGTAGATATGAGGTAAGTTGAGGCTTCTCTTCTATAAGCGTGCGTTGTCTTCCAACGGTTAAATCAGCAAGTGATCTTCAAACTCAGTGTTTGTTCGCATGAAGTTAAAACATTTCCTGATTCCCACGCCAAGAGTTAATTATTTCCTGTCTCTCGTTCAGCCATGCCGGAAGATTTATCGGGCGGTCTCCAGTTGACCACTGAACACGGAAATATGATACTCTGAGAGCCACTGTCGTTTCGACTAAGCGAATAAATCGTATAGACGTCCTTAAAGAAATCTCTTTAAGTGCCTTAGTTGAAGAAGATAGAATTTGGATCGTATGACAGGACTATTAGTGAAGACTTGAAAAACAGCTAAAGAAACGATCGCAGGTGCAAATATTTCCGTAGAGAAAACAGACAAAATGTGATGGAAAAGAAAAGTAAGGCATTTTAAAATAATCTAGACAAAATCTTCGAGCACTCTGTGACAAACAGCCATCTTCGTTTTCTTACCAACCTCTCTCTTGCTGAGGAATCCTAGATTTATGGCCTGAAAAAGTCCCAGCTGCTGCTTTTCGAGTGGCCAACTCTTCTTTGATACCTCCCTTTCGGTCTATAATAGCTCCGAGGTATTTAAAGTGGTCTACCTGCTCCAGGACCTGTTCTCCCAGCTTAATCTGATGTCTTCTTTCTTCTCGTGATATCACCATGGATTTTGTTTTAGAGCTGCTTATGACCATCCCTCTCTTCTCCAGCTCTTCCTTCCAGACTTGCAGGTTGGATTGGAGATGTGCCTTTGATTTAGCAATCATGGCAACATCATCAGCAAATGCCAGCTCTGAAATACAGACCTGTCTCATCTTCCAGTACCCTACTGATTACTTTATTGTTCTCTCCTTACATGCCTTGATGACATCGTCCATGAGGAGTATGAAAAGATAGGTGACAGGATATCACCTTGTCTTACACCAGTGGTGGTCCTGAACTCTTCTGACTTATGCTTTGCTGTCCTCACATAATTTCTGCAAGACTTGTAGAAGCTCTGTATAGCATGAATCAGAGGTGCTGGAATGTTCTTCCTTGCCAAACAGTCCCAAAATTTGCTCCAGGGGACCCTGTCAAACGCCTTTTCCAGATCTATGAAACAAAGATGGATCTCACTCTTATACTCAAGGGCCTTTTCACTCAGCTCTCCGAGTGTGAAGATAAGGTCTGAGTACTTCGGTTTGCTTGGAATCTGCACTGGACCTCATCCAATTGTGGCTCAGCTAGGCGTCGGAGTCTCTGCTGTAGGATTCTAGAGTAGATTTTACCAGGGACACTGAGAAGGGATATGCCTCTATGGTTTCCACATTGTCGATTGTCACCCTTTTTGAAAATTGGTGTTATAATGGCAATCTCCCAATCCTTTCGTATGGTCTTGTTGCACCACGCTGCCTGTAGGACCCTTAAGAGTAATAGGTTGCCTGATGCTCCCATGTACTTAACCATTTCTGGTGTTATACCTTCATGCCCTGCTGCTTCGCCCATCTTGATTTTCTCCAGTGCTGCCTTCAGTTCTTCCATCTTTATGTCATATTCACCATCATTGGTTTTCTCTTCTGTGTTAGTGGTTATCATTTCTGAAGCTTCACCATGCTCACCATCCAGGAGTTCTGAGAAATATTCTTTCCATCTTTCCATTACTTCCTTCGGGGCAGTAAGCAATTTGCCTTGCTTGTCCTTTATAAATTTGAGAGGGCATTGTTTTTCCTTCCTCATGTTCTTTATGGTCTTCTAGAACAATTTCTGGTTTTCTTGCGCATCTTTTTCTAGCTTTTCTCCAAATTCTTCCCAGGACTTCTGTTTTGCTGCTAGCACCTTGTTCTTTACTTCTGTTCTGAGTGTTACATATTCTCTATATTTCTCCATTTGTGTTTTTAGCTCCTAAGTATTGTTTCCATGCCATTTTCTTCTCTCTTATTTTCTCTTTGACTTCCTCTGTCCACCAAGGTGTCCTCTTTCTCTTGTTCCCAAGTCGGACTTCACCACATGCTTCTGCAGCAGCTGTCTTTATGATGTCCTTGAATTTAAGCCTGAGGGTTTCCAAGTCATCAGGTTGTTCTTCTGTGTTGTTCACCGCTGCAGCAATAAGCCCCTGGTATCCTTTTTTCTTTGTTTTCGTTATAGCCAGGATTTCTAGTTTTGCTTTCCTCATCTCTTCCACCAGCTCCTCTTCTTTCCCATTTATACTTCTTGTGTTCCAAGTTCCATAAGTCATAGTCCATAGTCCGTTCCTGTTCGTCGCCTTTAGAATCATTCCGGTTTATCTCTTGTAGTTCCCATAATCAAAAGTTTAAAGCAAACAGGTGATTGGCCTGTTGTACCTTTGCATGGTGGAGGGGCTGCCTCCTTACTGCCTCCATGCAGCCGGGCTTGGGACCGGCCTAGGCGGAGTTGATGTGTCTTATCACGACAATAATTAGTCGGTCACACGAGCCATGTCAGCGCTAAGTAAACTCGCTTGGCCATTTACGTGCGAAAACAGTCGCACCCTTGTGGTACAATAGGATTTCTGTCGGTCATCCTTGCATCACCGTCTAATCCATCCGCAGGGATAGACAGGTAAACACACATACATGACGACTATCGCTGACGGGAGTGTAAGAATGAAATACCAAATATCTGCTACACATACCGGAGTAAAAACAAAAGAAAGATAATGCGATAATTGAAAGCACGCAATAAAAATCAGTACAAAAATGAAACTGATACTGCCGTAGTGAAACAGAGATAGAGAGGGGTCGCCCCATTCTGTCACAGATTGTCCAGTGAAGGCGATGGAGTCCTGTGGGCCATGAACGATGTGGACCCTTCTTGGAAAAAAAATGTAAATAAAGGCATAATTTAAAAAAAAAAACAAAAAAAACTTTACATTATACATTTTTGGTTATGTATACGACCCCCCTACAATCCAAGGGTTCTGTGGACCACAGGTTAAGTAACCCTGACTTACACACAGAGAAAGATAAGAAATCGTTCCACTTGTTATGTTATGTTATGTTATGCAGTATCCCTCAGGACTTGAGGAACAAAACCTTGATCGGCTGGAAGATCAGTAGTGTTCCCTTTACTCCTCAAACCAGTGGTTCCCTGTCTTTTCACGGTGGCGGGAACCCACAACATAAATTTTCGTAAAACGCGAAACCCCTACCTGTCCTTATGACAATCCGATATGATAGAACAGGCTGTAAATCAGAAAGCATATATAACAATAAACAGGCAGATCAGGAGCGGTTGGAAAATACAAGGGGATTGACATAAGTCTTGGGCCTGACCATGAAGGACATGTCACAGAGAGCTGAAATTTTGTATAGTGTTTATTCCTTTTCAATATAGCCACCGTCTGAATTGACACACTTCTGCCATCTCTGCTTGACCTTGAAAAGACCTTGGGAGTAGAACACCCTATTTTTCAAACAAAACCAGTCATCACATGCCAGTATAACCTCTTCATCGCTGTCAAAATGATTTCCTTTTGCTGTTTTTTAAGATTTGGGAATAGAAAAAAGTCTGATGGAGCCAAATCTGGAGAATATGATGGGTGTGGAAGAATTTCAATATTCAAATCGTTGGCTGCTAGCTGCACAAGCCGTGCTTTGTGAGAGGGCGCGTTGTCTTGAAGCAAAGGAAGATTTTGAGCGCGCGTTATCCCTCGTTTCCTGGTCACAACCTTTCTTAGTTTGGTGAGAAGATCTGCATAGTACTGTCCATTAACTGTGTTGCCACGAGGCAGATAATCTTTGAAAAGGACACCTTTGCCTCCCAAAAAACAGTCAGCATCACTTTTCCTGCAGATTTCTGCGCTCTCGGATTGACAGGTGTTAGGTAGCCCGGGGTTTTCCATTGCATGCTGGCAATTTTGGATTCGGAATCATAATGGTGTACCCAAGTCTCATCTACTGTCACCGTGGTCTCCAAAAAATCTTTTGACTGACTCTTTTTGAGCAACTGTTGACAGCAATTTACCCTCGTTTGCTTCTGTTCACGTGTCAACAGTCGCAGAACCCAGCGTGCACACACATTTCTCAAGTTCAGTCTGTTGTGTAAAATACTATAAACTGTTCTTTCATTTAGTTTTACTCTACTAGCTATCTCCACAGTTGTCATTTTTCGATCCTGGTCAATGATTTTCTTCACTCTTGTTGCATTTTCATCGTTGCACTCTGAGGCTGGTCTACCAGATCTTGGCAGATCAGCAACATTTGAGCGGCCGCACTTAAACTGTTGACACCAGTTTTTTGCCGAAGTATATGAAGGACAAGAATCACGAAACACTGGTTCCGTCTCCCTGTGTATTTCTGTAGGTGTTTTTCCCTGAAACATCGGAAATTTTATCACAGCTCTGGCCTCCTTCTTTTCCATTGTTTTGTCAAATCTTTGGAGCAGCAGATCCGGTCAATAGGGTACATTGCGCCGTGCACCGTAGCGGGAAAACCCATTGAAGAAACAAACGCGTACTTCACACATTCAGTGCAAATATAATGAACTTTAAATGTGCCAGGTTTCATCTTCCTCCTGTGACTCCTTCATGGTCAGGCCCAAGACTTATGTCAATCCCCTTGTATATAAAGATTTACATAACTGCGCGGTGTATCTGTTAACTAATCATAGGCCACACTTCTGTCGTTATATTTCTCACCTGAACTACCGACAATGCATGTTAATATTTCTTTACCCGTGTCTGCAGCATCCGACTCTCTGATCGATATTTTAAACCTACGGCACTTGCCCCGTTGTCTGTTATTCACATCTAAAGAAAACGCCGTCTTATAGATATATGTATATATTTTTTTAACCTTAATGACTTAAAACCCAGGTCATACCCGGATGAGATGTAATTTGGGAAACGTCTGTTAATCGAATAGAATTTTAGGCAGGCGTTAAAAACAACACCCCCCCCCCCCCCACCGTGTAAATCCCGAGGGTATCAGGGGAGACAGGGAAAGAATAGGACTCTTACACCATCATACGTGTCGTATAAGGCAACTAATATGAGATTGTGCGGGTGGCTGACAACCTCATCATTTAAGAGCAAAATGCAACAGAAATCCCTGCTGCATGAGCATGCTAATACTTGTTGCCGATTTCCAGCAAGTGGACCAGCAACAGTAGAGGTTCCATGCTCTGTAAGGAGCTCAAAGGAAAATGATAATGAATAAATAAAAATAAAAAAAAGCGCTGACGCTGCCTCGGTATACGCGCTAACACAACACAACACGCCAAATTTACAAACATTCAAAATAGCGACTGACTGAAACATACGAAAGAATAATCGTGAAACCACTCTGTGGAATTAATCACTCCATGATTACCTTGCGGCAAAGGTATCGGGTTCGATTCACGGTATCGACAGGCTTCAGTCTACCCTGCTGTAAATGGGTACCTGAGTTTGCACTTGAGTTAGGGAAGGACATGGCAGCGAGGAAGGGAACTGGTCACCCCACCTCTCGATGCTGAACCTAGTATAGTAGTCTCTAACACTTCACTCCCCTACGGCAGTAAATGCTATGGGACTACCTTTATATTTTACCTATTACTATCAGAGCCAGTGGAACAAGAGGTGAGAAGAAGCCAGTGACGTTGGATCAGATACGTATTGAAAGTACCAGCTGATAGCATTACAGGACAGTCCGTGTTATGAATTCCCTGTGGTTAGAAATGTAGAAGTAGTGAACAACAACACAAAATGCTAAAGAATACTGGAAACATCTCAAGAAATGGACAAACAAGACATGGAAACACCGTTAACGGAAGGTACAGGTCAAGCCTATACTTCTTTGGAAGCTGAAAGTTAATAAATGAATCATTATGAGCGAGACCCATTGAACTACTTTTTAAAATCCTGCTAAAAACTGTCTTTTTATCTGATAATTGTGCTGAGAAGAGGAAAGCTGGAATATATCGTAGCAACAGGTAAGATTGAAGCAAAAAGAGATAGGGGCAGACAAAGAGAGTAAATACTGGAAAGTTTGACATCGTGGCATGGAAAGATGTCAAGAGCAGAATTGATAAATAGTACTGGAGACAGGAAGTTGTGGAGAGACATGATCTCCTACACCACCAGACATGGTACTTGAAGAAGAATTGTGCTTCAAATAAAAATAATTTTTTTTTTTTTTTAAATCCAGAAACCCGACAACGTAGAAGGAAAAACAAAATCAATTCTGCTGAGAAGTCGGTAGACGAAAAGAATTGCATTGAAGTTAACTATAGACAGAGAACTAGCTTCCAATAAGATTTGCCGAATGCTCCATGTTTTGTCGGCACCAGGGCTCGCCTTTTTGTCACAGTCCTTTTTTTTTCCTAATAACATGACATACCAATGAGCAACAAATCAGGAAATTTGCAGAAGAGTTTTTTTTCTCGCGGAATCCAGGCATTAGTGAAGCGCCGACACACCTGCATTGAACGGGGTGGGGATTATGTTTAAAAGTGATTAAGTGCTTTCATTCCTATTTGTGCATATTCTGTTAATAAAAAAATATTAAGGTTACTTTTTGACTCCTCCTCGTGGTTTTGTGTGTGTGTATATATATATATATATATATATATATATATATATATATATATATATATATATATATATATATACGAGGGAAGGTCAAAAAGTAATGCCTCCTATTTTTTATGTATGTAAATACTGCATCGGTGTGCAATTTGTAAATTTAGCAGGATTCCTCAAACACTCTTCTGCACTGTATAGCATTATCAACCTGTTTCAGTAACAGTCTTCGGCGACTTTACTCATTAAAAGATCAGAGAACTGCACTACTGTTGCACGATAATGCCACGCCACACACCGCTAAACGCACCATTGATGCGATTGCAGAATTTGGCTGGACATTATTACCACATCCCCCTTACAGTCCCGATCTTGCACTTTCTGACTTCCATCTGTTTGGACCACTGAAAGATCTTCGCGGAAATCACTTTGAGGACACCGGGACCCTTAAACGCGCCGTACGCCAGTGGTTTAGGAAAAAGGAAACACATTTTTACCGTGCGGGGATACATGCCCTTGTGCGAAGATGGACAAAAACTGTAACAAATAACGGAGACTACATTGAGAAATAAATTTTTGAAGTTCAGACTTGGGGCTACATTTCAATGTGAATTTTATTTGTTTTCTTGCCTATTGAATGAAATTAAAAATTACGAGGCATTACTTATTGACTGTCCCTCGTATATATATATATATATATATATATATATATATATATATATATATATATATCCTATATATATATATATACTATATATATATATACGATATATATATATATATATAACATATATATATATATATATATATCTTCTTCTTCTTCCGTCCTTAGCCAACGACCGGCAAAGCAGTCAGTGGCCATTACGCCTAGTGGCGTCTTAAGGGCAACAGCGAATAGATTTTCTTTGCCGTTGTTCCCATCACGCCTAATGGCGTCTTTAGGGCAACGACAAATCAATCCGTTTGCTGTTGTTTCCGTAATCAAAGTGACTGGCAAACGGGTGATCAGCCCGTTGGGATATATATATATATATATATATATATATATATATATATATATATATATATATATATATATATATATATATATAAAGGAACCCGTTGCACGCCCATTGAGGCATATTGGGAATATGGTGTTAGGCCCATATTATCTTGACCGTCGGCACACTAGGGGTGATGTGGTCGGCATCCTATATATATATATATATATATAAGGGGGTAGAGTATTTTCTATGTTTTTGTCACAATTTGAAGTGGTAACACTGCTGCAAGTGCATAATCCAGCAATGATATTTCCTATTTTACTTCCCATGTTTTCTAGCGAATGAACACGCAGGCTGTTTCAGCTCTCCTCCTAAATCAGCACCAAAGGCAACTTCACAGATAAAGATGTCCTAGCCCTGTGAATCGCTTTAGATGTCAAATGTGTAATACTTCAGTCAGGGCCAACTTTGTTTCAAGAGTTGTATCACAAACTTTGCACTTTGATATGGATACAAAACTAAGTTTCCAACAAATTTTGAGAACCACACGTTTATAAACACATAAACGCCTTTATTTTTTTTTTTTTCCAACAACGGAATCAAAGACAACCGGCCACCAGCAAATCATATACGTCGTTGCAGGTTGGGAAAAAGTCAAAAAGATGATTTTCCACTGAATTTCTGTCAAGAACTGTCCGAGTCTGTTGTCTTGTCTGCTTTTGCACAGGGAAGGATATTTTATCGAAACCTATAACCATGGAATCGTTTGCCTCCAATCACGAAACTCTTAATTACCAAGATTCATCTCCGACAAAGGCTGAAAACGTGCAAGTACTGCTGGATATGTTATCATTGTCACAGGCATCCAAATTAACACATGACCATTCACAAAATTATGAACAGTCCTGGGCTGAGCGCCTTATGTTATCTGAGAGCAGGAAAAACTTTAATCTAAAGTCCTCCGAGCATAAGACTTTCACTCAGAACAGTAAAGATAGTCAGACGTATTCGCTTTCCAAACCAGAAGACTCCCTCAGTGCAGACAATATCAGAAGCGAATACGAGGACGACTTATTAAGTAAAGGCAGCAAGAACGCGAACGACGGCGCATACAATTTGAAAGGCATCTGCGGTGATACGGTAGATTCAGGCAAGAGCAGCAGAAGTGAAGCTGCACTAGTAAATATGAAACCATCGAAGACATCAGATGACAGAGTTCACAAAGTGCCAGTAACGCGTCAAGACAGTATTGCCTACGACATCGAACTGGACGATGCTGCTAAAGCACACGAAATGATGAATCAGTCTAAGGCAGCTGACAAACGCGGACGCACGGAAAACGTGCATTCCAGCGGGCCTCAAAAGCAGAATGCACAAAATAAACTTGGACAAGTAGAACAAAATCAAATTGTTCATCCTAATAATAAATATGTTCTTGGCGTGCACCATCAACAGGCTCAGAAGCAGAAGGTACCTAGTGGTCAAATACTAGCTCCATCCTTCACAAATGGACATGTCTGTGAAAAAAATCGATTCCTCCCTAGCTGGCTTGCGACACCTCGATCAGACTCATCAGAACCATCTTTCCGACAGTCAAGTGGAAGCACTTATTGCTTGCTTAATTCAGAAGTCGACAGCCGAATACAGCCAGCTAAGAAAAGCGTGAAGGCATCGTGTTTTGATGATTCAGTCAACTTCGAGAAAAACGTGGTCCAGGAATACAAGAACCAGTGTAGAGACATCGACGATATTGACAAGGAACGAGGCCAAACTTGGAGGTTGACCTCCGTCATCCGGCAGGAAACTGTCATGAACATCATGTGTATAGCATTGATTGTTCTTGCTGTAGGAGTGGTACAACTGCACATGAGACTCAGCGCCATCGAAAGAGTGGAGACGTCATCGTCAGAGAGCAGATGCCAGTGTCCTCAGGTAAGATATAGAGAAAATGTGTGGGCAAGATGCAAGAGAAGATCAAAAATGCGTGAACATGGCGATTGAATAGTCACTTCCTGTTTTGTAAATGTTTATATTCTCATTTGTATACAGTGGATATACATGAATCAAGGGTCAAAACAATGGGCAGTAACTGCTATTTGTCAAGTAAATAATTTATTTTTATTCCCAGAAACAAAATAAAATCTAAAATGACCAATAAAAAAGTGACCTTACAAGAGACAGCAAAAACTGTTGCCTGCAGTGAAATCATATGTTGAGTAGACCATATCTCACACTCAGTTGTAATGCTAATATGATATAGTACTTTATGTAATACAATGACTGTTAATTATTTTTATTTTAATGTTTGTTTCATAAAAAATAATTGGATAGAAGTGAAGAAAAAATAAAACAGTTAAAAAATAGGAACTGATTTTTCAGTTACATGTACAGGAGGTATAGAAAATTAACGCGGGGGGGGGGGGGGGGGGGGGGGGAGGGTAGGTGGGGGGGGGGGGAGGGGGGGGGGGGGGGGGGGGGGTGGGGAGGTAGGGGGGGGGGGGGGGGGGAGGGGGGGGGGGGGGGGGGGGGGGGGGGGGGGGGGGGGGGTGGGGGGCTGGGGGCGGGGGGGGGGGGGCGGGGGGGGGGGGGGGGGGGCTGGTGAAGCCATTTTTAGATGACAAAATAACATTAGCCGTGGTAAAGGTCAGATAAGCAAGAAATTTAACTACACAATATAAAGTGAACTCCGCCCATGCCGGTCCCAAGCCCGGATGAAAAAGGAGGAGGGCGGCCTGCATGGAGGCCGTAAGGAGGCAGCCCCTCCACCATGCAAAGGCACAACAGGCCAATCACCTGTTTGTCTTAAACTATGATTACGAGAAATACAAGAGAGAAAACCGGACTGATTCTAAAGGCGACGAGCTGGAACGGACTACGGACTGCGACTTATGGAACTTGGAACACGGGAAGTATGGGTGGGAAGGGGGGGGGGGGGGGCTGGTGGAGGGGATGGGGAAGGCGAGGCTAGAAATCCTGGCTATAACAGAAACGAAGAAAAAAGGACAAGGAGTCATGGATCTCGATGGCAACACGTTGCTCTACAGTGGTGTACCCATGTCTGAAGGAGCTAGGGGGGGCGTGGGTTGCATTGTGGCCCAGGGTCAAAGGGATAGTGTCGGGGGATGGAGCTTTGTCTCGGAGCGCATTGTGGTTGTGAAGCTGAAAGAAGGAGAAACCATAGTCAACCTGGTCATGGTGTGGGCCAGGTGAGGATGAGAGAGCGGAGGTCAAGGAGGAATTCTTCGGGCTGCTTCGGGGGACAGTGGATGACTGCCTGGATGAAGTTATCATGCTCGGAGATTTTGGTGCCAGAGTTGGGGGTGACCATGCTGGATGGGGTGGCGTTGTCGGAGGATGTGGAGAGGATGCTCTCGATGACAATGGAAAGCGACTCCTTAGATTCTGCAGTGAGCAGAATCTGATCATTACAGACACAAAGTTCCCCCATAAGCGCATACATGCATACACTAGATGTGAACCAACCAAGAATGAGAAGTCAGTGATCGACTATGCCATTGTTCGGAGAAGCTCATTCGGATATGTCCGAGATGCAAGAGTCTGGAGGGGGCCAGGGATTGGAAGTGATCACTGCCTGCTGGCAATCAAACGAACAACTGAAAGAGTTGCTCAGCCTAGGAACTGCCCAACATCACGCAAGAAACCAGGTAAACGAGCGGGAGGGGTGAGCATTGGG
Organism: Oreohelix idahoensis; assembly: GCA_024509875.1. Taxonomy (NCBI): domain Eukaryota; kingdom Metazoa; phylum Mollusca; class Gastropoda; order Stylommatophora; family Oreohelicidae; genus Oreohelix; species Oreohelix idahoensis. Next base: position 62,097 of record JAMPIV010012937.1, read on the forward strand.
ACCTGCAGGCTGAGAGAGCCAGAGATTAAGACCAGATATCAGGGGCTTGTTGCTACGGCGGTGGGCAACACAGGGGAGCGGCCTGATGACTTGGAGGCCCTCTGGATTGAATTCAGGGATGTTGTAGGGACAGCTGCTGCGGGGGCGTGCGGTGGGGTCCGACTTGGGAACCGGGGGGGGGCGCCTTGGTGGACAGAGGAGGTCGGAGAGAAAGTGAGAGAGAAGGGGATGGCATGGAAACAGTACTTGGGAGCTGGAGACACAACAGGACAGGTGGAAAGGTATAGAGAATGTGTGATACTCAGAGCAGGGGCGGAGGGCAGGGTGCTAGCGGCGGGACAGGGGTCCTGGGAAGAGTTTGGAGAGGGGCTGGGGAAAGATGCACAGGAGAACCAGAGATTGTTCTATAGGACCCTAGAGAACATGAGGAGGGAGAGGCAATGCCCTCTCAAGTTTATAAAGGACAGGCGGGGCAGGTTGCTTACTGCCCCGGGGGAAGTGGTGGAAAGATGGAGGGGGTATTTCTCGGGGCTCCTGGGTGGTGAGCATGGTGGGGCGACAGAGATGATGGCCACTGGCACAGGGGAGAGGGCCAGTGATGGTGGGGATGACATGGGGATGGAGGGGCTGGGGGCGGCGCTGGAGGGGATCGGGATGGGCGGGGCAGCGGGGCGGGATGGTGTAGCGCCGGGGGTGGTTGGGTGCATGGGAGCATCGGGCGACCTATTACTCTTGGGGGTCCTACGGGCGGCGTGGTGCAGCGGGACCATACCGGGGGATTGGGAGATTGCCATCGTGGCACCAATTTTCAAAGGGGGTGACAGTCGACGGTGTGGAAACCGTGGAGGCATGTCCCTTCTCGGTGTCCCTGGTAGGGTCTACTCTGGAGTCCTGGGGCAGAGACTCCGACGCCTGGCTGGGCCACAGTTGGATGGGGTCCAGTGCGGATTCCGAGCAAACCGAAGTACTCAGGACCTGGTCTTCGCACTCAGACGGCTGAGTGAAGGGGCCCTTGAGTGTAAGAGTGAGATCCATCTTTGTTTCATGGATCTGGAAGGGGCGTTTGACAGAGTCCCCTGGAGCAAACTTTGGGACTGTTTGGCAAGGAAGAATATTCCAGCACCTCTGATTCATGCTATACAGAGCTTCTACAAGTCTTGCAGAAATTATGTGAGGACAGCAGGCCATAAGTCAGAAGAGTTCAGGACCACCACTGGTGTAAGACAAGGTGATATCCTGTCACCTTATCTTTTCATACTCCTCATGGACGATGTCATCAAGGCATGTAAGGAGAGAACAAGAAGTATTCAGTGGGGTACTGGAAGATGAGACAGGTCTATATTTCGGAGCTGGCATTTGCTGATGATGTTGCCCTGATTGCTAAATCGGAGGCACATCTCCAATCCAACCTGCAAGTCTGGAAGGAAGAGCTGGAGAAGAGAGGGATGGTCATAAGCAGCTCTAAAACAAAATCCATGGTGATATCACGAGAAGAAAGAAAACATCAGATTAAGTTGGGAGAACAGGTCCTGGAGCAGGTCGACCACTTTAAATATCTCGGAGCTATTATAGACCGAAAGGGAGGCATCAAAGAAGAGTTGGCCACTCGAAAAGCAGCGGCTGGGAGACTTTTTCAGGCCATAAATCGTGGATTCCTCAGCAAGAAAGAGGTTGGTAAGAAAACGAAGATGGCTGTATACCGCTCCACCTATGTCCCAGTTTTGACATATGGATGCGAGTCGTGGGCAATGACTACAACCCACAAAAGCCAGATCCAAACCTCAGAAATGAGGTATCTGAGGAAAGTGGTTGAAGTAACAAGAAGAGACATGGTCCGCAACCAGACGATACGTCAAGGCCTGAAATCCCATCCGCTGCAGACCCAAATAGAACAGTCCCAACTAAGATGGTTTGGCCATGTCTGCAGAATGGGAGAAGATCGGCTACCACGACAAGCATGGGAAACAAAGAGCCAGGGATCCAGACCTCCAGGACGACCCAGAGTTCGCTGGGAGGACAACATTAGACAATCTTTGGGGGACCGAGGACTAGAGTGGAGCCAGGCCAGGAAGAAGACAGCTGATAGAATGGTCTGGCGCTCTCTCTTCCAAACCTCTACACTTCACGGTAGAAGGTGAACGACTAAGTAAGTAAGTAATATAAAGTGTGATAGACACTCATGATAAACGTACACTTTATTGACGTTGATCGTATTGGACTTAGAAACGGAACAGGAACATCAGACTCGCACAATGCTCGAGGGCCACATGTCCAGCGGCGTCACAAATAAAGGGAAAACCTCAACTAACGTTATATCCTTACTTACTTAGTCGTTCCCCTTCTACCGTGAGGTGTAGAGGTTTGGAAGAGAGAGCGCCAGACCATTCTATCAGCTGTCTTCTTCCTGGCCTGGTTCCATTCTAATCCTCGGTCCTTCAAAGATTGTCTAATGTTGTCCTCCCAGCGGACTCTGGGTCGTCCTGGAGGTCTGGATCCCTGGCTCTTTGTTTCCCATGCTTGTCTTGGTAGCCGATCTTCTCCCATTCTGCAGACATGGCCAAACCATCTTAGTTGGGACTGTTCTATTTGGGTCTGCAGCGGATGGGATTTTAGGCCTTGACGGATCGTCTGGTTGCGGACCATGTCTCTTCTTGTTACTTCAACCACTTTCCTCAGATACCTCATTTCTGAGGTTTGGATCTGGCTTTTGTGGGTTGTAGTCATTGCCCACGACTCGCATCCATATGTCAAACGTTATATCCATTTATTAAAATTATAAACATGGCCAAATATTGACGTAGTGAGATATAAAATGCATGCTACCATTACAAATCACTTCCGAAATTCCACCCGTCATGTGACCATCACCTGACTGGCAGTTTATGCAGTGAATCGAGCGGTATATAGAATTTCGCTCACGCATACCAGGCAACTGCTCCAAACCAGGCAGCTTAGTCACCACAGTCAAAACACACCGCGACAAAGTGAATGAGAAGATGCCACGCCATTTGGAGGCATCACCCCAGGGGAGGTGTAGAAGGGACACAGCAGAAGCGTGAGGTACTTCCCTGACAATGTATCTCATTTGTCGTCCCGCTGGTTAAAGTTCTAAAAGCTAAAAAGAAAATCCCTGTTATAATACTTTAATTTATCTTGACTGGTTAATTAATTAAAATATTTGGGGTTGGACGGGAGATGTGAGGGCTCACGTGTTAAGAGTGCCAGCTATTCTGCATATATGTATATATATATATATATATATATATATATATATATATATATATATATATATATATATATATATATATATATATATATGTGTGTGTGTGTGTGTGTGTGTAGTTCTCAGATGTCTCTAAGAAGACAAAGAAAGAATATGACAAATTGCTATAGAAAAACACAGCAGTGAAGCAAGTGAGTGTATTTGTACACGTTTCCTGCACACGGCTAGCTGCATTGATGGATCCGTGCTCCACAGGGAGCGAACATGGAAATGATGTTGGTTGGCAGTCTAGATCAGTGGTATTCAACCTTTTTTGTCCGGGTACCCTCAGATATAATTTTATCTTTAACTATGTACTCCCAAGGTTATTGGTGCATAATTGGTTCAAAACTAATTTGCTAATGTTAACTACAATCAACGAAACAAATGAATAATGATAATACTTGTCAAAATTAATCTTAAATAAAGTAATTTGCGCAAAAGTGGACATTGAGAAATTAATATGACGTAACACACTATATTACAAAAACTAGTGGCGCCTCTTGCGGCTGTTGCGCCAAATAATCTCGCCAAGCTGCTGCATCGCTACAAGCCTTTAATTTGACTCTCGCCGTACCGCTGTCACACGCACCACGCCACACACTTATTACGAGAGGCAGGGAGTTAGAAGCGATGAGGGAGTATGACAGTATTAAAACGCGTATCAGAGGAACAACCGAACTATTGCTTCAAAATAAACTAAAAGAGAAATAAGATGGAAAAATAAAAATAATAAAATAAAATTTCTATTGCCTTACCAGGTTATCTTTAAAAAAAAGTTTTCAGTACTCAAAGTAGTTTACTTAAAATAATGAAAAATAAGAAAACCCTCCGATAGTGCAGTGGTAGTTTTTATTTTCACGTACCCCCTTAGATGTCTTCTCGTACCCTTAGGGTACCCTTAGAATACCACTGGTCTAGATGATGTTGGTTTGTTTGTGTAGTTCATTGGCATGGTTTGTTGTATTGTTTGATTAATGTTGATTGTTTGATTAGTTTTGATTTTCTTGAGTGGTTTGTTTTTTGGTTGCTTTCGTTTAAGCTGTTGCTTGGTGCATTGGCTGGTTTGTGTTACTTTGGTTGTTTCGTTTTGTTGTTTTGGTTTGTTGATTCATTAATTTTAGTTTGTTCGTTGTTTAGGATGAATGCAGAGAAAGATTTCTACCACTTCAGTTAACTTCCTTGACCTTACTGTCAATATTACTCCTACTGGCCTTACTACCTCTGTCTTTTATAAACCTACTGATGCTCATGGTTTCCTTCTTTACACCTCTTCTCACCCTCTCAGCTGTAAAGATTCCATTCCCTACTCTCAACTTCTACGCTTACGTCGGTTATGTCACGATGAAGATGATTTACGTGAACGAGCTCAAGAAATGCTCGATTTTTTCGCCGATGTCACTATCCTGATTGAGTTTTATCTGATGCCCTTAATCGCATTAGTCATGTTACTCGTCAGGTTGCACTTACTGCTAAACCTACTACTACATCTGACAGACTCAAACTTGTCTTAACTTTTCACCCTCACTGTTTGGCGGTGAGAAAAATTCTGTTTCGTCATCTGCCTATTCTCCACTCCGATCCTGATACCAGAGAGTTGTTTCGTGATCCCCCTTTGGTGGCGTATCGCAGGGATAAGAATTTTAGGGATATTCTTGTGCATAGTCGCTTAAGACAAACTAGTCCTTCTTACTTTGGTACTAAACCGTGCCAACGCCGCATATGTAAGACCTGTCCTTTTGTACTCCAAACGCAGTCAGTCTCCTTTCCTAACGGTAAATTTACCATTGGGGAGTCTTTCACGTGCGAATCCAGAAACCTGATTTATGCTATCATCTGCAAGAGGTGTGACATGACCTATATTGGTGAAACTGGCAGACAGGTTTCGTGAGCACTTGAATGACATCTATCATGACAAACATTTACCGGTGGCCCTTCACTTCAATAGCCCTGACCATGCAGGTAACTCTGACATTCATGTCACTGCCCTCCTGTCATGTGCCGGCGACGACCGAACTCGCTTCTCGTTGGAGAATCGTCTCATTTTTCAAATGGGCATTTTATCTCCTGCTGGCTTGAATATCCAGCATCATTTTGCATAATTCTGGTGGCTTCTGTCTCTGTTTCATACTTTATTTCTTTTGTCGTCATTTTCCTTTCTATCCTTGTTTTTGCTTTGGTTCGTTTCGTTTCCTCATTTATCTTTTCCCAGCCGTCACTAGCTCATACGTCACTTCCGCATGACGCCTCATTTTTTCAGCCAACTTGAATGTTTCTTTCTGGGATTCAGCTAAGTGATTTTTTAACTTGTTTTAATAGTGTTGTTCATTTCTGTCTTCGCTTCGTCGATTATTTACTTTCCTGTTTCGACATGTATTTCTGGTTTTACGATTTTCTTGCGTTATTACTGTTATCGTTTCGCTCATCGCCGTCATTTCATCTGCTTGTATCGCTAATTTGGCGATTTCCTCATCATCGTTGATTTTTGTAGCACCTATATGTAGTTCTTGTCCTTGTCACCTGTTCGTAACTGTGGCTGACGAAGGGTAAAACCCGAAATGTCCCTTGTTTCATGTGTACCGTTCACTTGTAAAACTGATTTCATACCATATGATGAATGCACCATGTCTATACAGTACACCACCTCTCGTTTTACGCGTTTGATTTAGACGTTTTTTTAAGAACGCACTTGTCTAATTATTATTAAAACCCATTTTACATTTGGGAAATAACGCGGCCAAATTTCCCGCACGCTTCCGCAGTCAGCATAGTCGCATGTAATGTCTAACGAAGCACTGTGCAGTACATCAGTGACGGCGTCCACACTACTCCACAGATCTGCCGCTTACCGTTTTGACGGCTTCCTTGCGCGGCAACTTTGGTTTCTGCTTTGCATTGTGTGTGTTCGGGTAGCCTTCCTCCAGAACGATCCATCTACCCAATCTTGGACAAGCAGAAGTCGCCAATTGTCGTCATAATTTTTTAGCATTTACATTTCGAAAGAGGTCTTAAATAAACAGTATATTTTTTTAAAGATATCTTTGCTGTTTTTGTTGTTGATAGTTAAATTTTTTTAGAAATGTAGGCCTATTAACTTTCTTAATTAATGAGTAGAGTAAATGAATAATGGCATCTGAAAAATGAACTTTTTTTTAATTGTGTGATGCACACCGTACTACTTTTCCCGTAATATGTACCATTAAATTCTTATAGTAAACATATATTTATTTTATTCGCTTTAGATACGCACTACTTTAAACAAAAATAATTTCCGTGTAAAACGCGCGGCGATGAAACTTTGATTCATGTTTTTTGTTTTCTTCAACACATATAATTTCTACTTCTGCATCTGTTTAGAAGCCATGACTAGCATTCAGTCATTTGATGTGAGGGGCTTCTCTATAAAAGGTCTTTTCTGTTTCGCTCTGCAAGTTTCTCGCACATTCTAAGTAGGAATTTCTTGTTAGATTATTATTCATGTGAAGTTCGCTTTAGACTAGTAAATTATGTGGTCACTGAAATTGATTATTAGCAACCCCCCTTACAGTGATAATATTTTGACAAAAGAAATTGACAGCCGCATTGGAAAAGCTGCAACCATCTTTGCCCGCCTCACAACGCGTGTCTGGGGAAACCCCAAACTCACAGTGAAGACTAAAGCTGTGGTATATAGTTCCTGCGTCACCAGCACGCTTCTATATGGCAGTGAGACATGGACAATATATGCTAAGCAAGAAATAAGGCTCAATACCTTCCATCTACGGCAGAGGTTTTCAAACTTTTTTGGTCCGCGGCTCCCTTGACCTGTGCATAAATCACCGCGGCTCCTCTCTAGACTACGAAGATCTGTATTTATTGATGGATCTTGGCTCATAATATCGAGCCCAACACTTTTCCGAAGCCACCGCGACGCCCTTAGCCGAGGGCCGCGACGCCCCTGTGAGCCGCGACGCACAGTTTGAAAACCTCTGATCTACGGTGTCTACGCCACATCCTTGGTACTTCGTGGAAGGACAAGTGTACAAATGTCGTGATGCTATCACGTGCTGATCTTCAAAGCATGTATACACTGCTGAGACAGCGCAGACTACGCGGGCTTGGTCACGTCCACCTCAAGGAAGATGGTCGCATCCCCAATGATATTTTCTACGGACAGCTAGCAGATGGCAAAAGGACAGCTGGGAGACCGCAGCTGAGGTTCAAAGATGTGTGCAAATGAGACATGAGGACACTGGAGATAAATCCAGAAACCTTTTAGGGTGAAGGCTGCTGATCGTACCAGGTGGCGATGCTCCCATCGGCTCCACCTCAGACTGGGCGAGGGACCCAAAGATGCAGCAATAGAGAATGCAGTCAGCGACCCATAGCTTGACTGCTTGCGTCAGGGTCAGCGAACCAGAGCTGACCAAGACCCTACTCCACCTCCACGTGGTGCTCCTGGAAACAGGCTGCATCACTGCAGTCTGGCTGAGAGAGTAGGGATCAAAGAGGGAAGGCAAACCCGGTCCCAAAAAATGCCGTGCTGAAGTCGGCAGAAAGGCGCAGATATCGCAGCTTTGCTGTAAACAGACACAACGCAACCAACGTCCTTTTCAGGACGAACGAGGAAGAAGGAAGAAAAAGACTGGGCGAAAAGAAGCTCTCACAACAAGCAGAATAGAAAACAACACGCCGAAAGGAACAGCTGGCAAAAAAATCAGCTGAGGCCTATCACCGCAGGGACGCATTCCCATGGTCAGTCCACATAGACTGAAGGGGGACAACTATAGTGCTAATATTACAAGGGGATATCACTCTATAATTTATTTGTGTAAAGGGGTCATCCATAAAAGACGTCCACAAAATTCTGGAATTTTTTTACCCTCCCCTCTCCCATGTCCACCTCTGTCCACTTTTGATTGACCCCTCCTCCCTTGCGGACGTCCACTCCTCGTGTTCTTACTTAAACGCATAAGCTTAAATTTTTTTTTATCACCCACCTATACTTAAATCTTAAAAATCTAATTGTGAAATCTCAATAATTGTGATGTCGGTTCCAAGAGAGTTAGTACACTAAGGTTGTTTGTTCCAGAGAACAAGAGCATAGAAGTTAAAACCTTTTCGTATTAGACATTTTGAGTCTAGAAGGATTGGAAGGCCTGGCAAGAGGGACAAAATCAGAACGTTTATCCGGACACTAAGAAGCTTATAGATCGACACTAAGATCAGGGTCCATAGCATAGCTGTTCTTGTGATGGTATCAGGGTTCCTTCTGAGGACGTGGCCAACCCAACTCCAGCGTCTGCCAGCTATGATGGTGTGCATCTCCTCCTGGTTACTCCGAATAAGCATTTCTTAGTAGCTGGTGGTATTGGGCCAATAGATTGTGTGGAAGGAGGACAGTTTTGACATTTCCTTCTCTGTTATTCTCCAGCATTCCGCACCACAGAGAAGCACAGAAAGTACACAGCTCTCATACAGTCTTAATTTGGTGTTTGTGCTGTACTGGTGTGATAAAATTACATTGATACATCGATAAAATTATTATTTATAAGTATAAAAATCAAAATAATATAAGTAGAAACGATAATAGTATAGTTGTAACGCGTCGTCTTTCCCCCCGCCAGTCAACGCATTGATTTTAGCAAGACAGAACGTAGTGTATAAGGGTACTATGACCTTGGATTTATAGATAACAATTTTGACAGTATTAGCCTTATTTCGGACTAAAAAGAGGAGAGAGGCAAATGTATTTTTAGACTGAGGACACAAGTGGTTGAAACACGCCAAATTGTAGGAAACGCGGGCAAATATTGTTGGCGGCAGATGGAAAAGAAAGCCACAACACTAAAATTTGTTAGTGCATTGAGTACGTAGTGGAACTGTATAACCACACACGCCTTACTCTGTCTGCAAATTGATACATGTTATGACGTCACCAACTTGTTGTTGCTGCAATTTGAACGACGCGCGAACGGAGGAGAAATGGCGTAATTTATATGATAGTGGAAATTGAAACTAACTCTGGAAAAATATGGACTTCCTTATTAATAGGTTTAGGATCATAAAAGTTAGTTAGTTTGAGAGCTTATCTTCTCTTGATAAATAATATGCTTTAAAATAGAAAATCCGACAGACAATAAGAAAGATATGGACACAAGACGGTATTGGTTATGACAGACAGACCAACACATGCTCGTCTTTACTTTCACTAACGTTGATTTTTTGACGCGTCCTTGAAAAAGGCAGGAAAAGGGTACATGTATTCTATTGGAGGAGGGGTAGACAAGGGGAGAGAAATTATGGGATGGCTTAACAATAAATATATTTTAGCAGTAGAAATCTAAGAATGAGTAAGGAGAAAACTTGTTAGGTCCAAAAATCAAGTCTGTTTTTGCTTTTATTTTCAAATTAAAAAGTAGTCGTTCGCTTATTGGCCAACGCCTTTTATAATATTGAAAAAATTCAAAGTCTCGACGCCATTTGGGTAATACAGTCCCTCGAACAGGACGTTTGAAATTCTGGGAAGTGTGACTTGCCTTATTAAAGTAAATATATATAACTAAAACAATAATAGGCATCACAGTCCAGCCAGCAGGACATCTGAAGTCTGCTAATCAATGTACCTGTGTTTATTCATTGAATTAAAGGTAAGGCAGAAATTATTCATATATATTTTGTTTAAAAATGTGAGTGAGAGATACTGCCATTACGACTGTAAGTAATTAGGTCCCTAGCTGATTTATGCAGGGCCTAGAGGTAGATTTATGCTATAACACATTGCCAGTTTTGTAAAATGCACATGTTTTGTGAAATAAAAATGTTTTCTTAGGTGGCCAGATGGACACAGCTCACCTATCCTATTGTATGGAAGAAAAGAAAGATTAAAATTATTATTGCAGATGTAGGGCCGCCTTGAGAGGAGAGACATGTGAACAACACTGGTACACTTTGTAATGGATGCGCTGGGTTGGTCAATTAGATATGACCCAGATCTTTATTTCTTATGTATTATAATCTGTAGAAATAACAGTTTAAGTATGATATCAACAAGGAGGCATTATTTCATTGTTACAGGGTTTTATCTGGCACTAGCCCGGTGCCAGATGTCTGTGAAAAGCAGTTGAGAAGTCTTTTCATTTCCAGTAGTGACAGGGGTCTACAGAGTCCACCCTGTTACTTTTGGGCCAGTATCAAAGTGATCGTTTTACAGCAAGAATACGGACAGTTTAAGTTGTGCCAGATAAGTAAAATATCTGGCACCCGACTTTTCATCAGCATCAAAGAATAGCGCACCCTTGTGTAACATAATAAACATATTCCCCAAAGAATTAAACATTAAAAGTTGTGTATTAAAGAACTGGGGATGATTAAAGAATCCCAAACAGCCATCCAGTGTTAGAAACCAGTAATATTAGAAAGTTAGTAACACTATTAGTATATTTTAACAGTATATGTTTGGACAAACTGTCCCTTTGGGTTAAAAATTTGCATTTTATGTATATACCTTGAGTTCTTTTAATTTGGAAAGTCCTGACCAGAAGAATACTAGGTTCAGGACCAATAAAATTGTATAGAAAATATTTACATATAAAAATTTAACCCAGGTGTTAGTTCATTTGATCATAGACTTTAATATTTGTTTATGTGTGTGTGTTTGTGTTAACTTACCATCACACCACACTGGCATAACCCTAGACATTAGACGTAGCTATCATACATACTAGTCAAGAATAGGTCTGATTGAGGTCATAAGGTGGTAGCAGAAAGGTACCCTGATAACTCAACCCAAAATTTGTTATAATCAGGGACCTTCACAGCTGACCTCATTCAGTACAATAGTAATAAAGAACAACAACATTGCATAACATCAAAAACCACCACAACTGGGAAGACTTCCAAATGTTGTTGAGGCTAGAAAAGGCTGTTCTCGCTTTATTCATTCTGTTGTTGATGTCCTTGCTTGTTCCGCCGTCTGGTGTTACTATGCATCCTAGGTAAGTAAATGTGTCTGTTTGTTCTAACTTCTGGTTCCTTATTGTTATTGGCTCAGGATTGCCCACATTGAGTGTCATGACCTCTGTCTTCTTCAGATTGATGTTCAGACTAACCTGCTGGCTGATTTATTCAGTCCATCGGTTTTTTCTTGGATATGTTGATGTGAATGAACACTTCACTTACTTACGGCAATATTTTGTTATGGGACTAGTTATAATAATAGCCCCTTCAGTCGTGACTGACTATGAGAATGCGCCCCTGAGGAGACAGCCCTCAGCTACTTATTTTCCTGTTGTTCCTTTCGACGTTTTCTCCTCACAGTGCTTGTGAGAGCTTCTTTTCGCCCTATCTGGCATGGTACTTTAAGAAAAATAAGAGGAAGAAGTGGCGCTGTGGTGGTGGTAGCAGAAGTATTAATAGTAGTGGTGGTTGAGAACAGTCTGTCACAGAACTCACGCCGTTTCGGAATTTCCTACTCCACTCGTACACTTGCTGGAGTAACAGGCATGCATCACCGTACTGGGCCTTCATTTGCCGATGAATTTCTATGGGTTTCACTCCTTCGCTGCTCACAAAACGGATAACAGAACGCTGCTCCTCTTTGGTCATGTCACTAGTGGGGCGGCCATCTTTAAACTCCTACTGTGACGTCATATTGTTCGTCTGCACCGTGATGCCACCTGCAGGACACTCTTGACGTCCTTAGCAACAATACTGCCAACTTACATGACAATGGTGTTTCGAATTTCTATCGCAAATTTAAGGTTTTCATTTGAAGCCCCCTCGTATATATATATATATATATATATATATATATATATATATATATATATATATAGATATATATATATATATATATATATAAATATATATATATATATATATATATATATAATATAATACTATATATCATCATCATCATTCTCCCTTGGCCATGACATGACTATGGTCTCCGGCCATCACACCTTGCGGCGTCATAGGGCAACAAGAAATTATCCATTGTTCGTTACACCTAACGCGTTATTGGTACAACAATTTTAATTGTTGTTTCTTTGATCAGTGACAAGCAAGCGGATGATCAGTCCACTGTGCCCCGAACTTGCCCTCGAGTGTACTCTACTTTTGCCGCCATAAAACCATTTCGCCATGCCACCCTGACGCCCGTCCAGCCGAAATCCATTCGGGACCGAAGGTCCTCTAAAAAAAGGGCATTCTGGCACAGGCACAGTTCCCACTCACTGCCTCTACTGTGCTGGGAGGACCCGGCAACCGGAACCACACACAGCCTTGAGAGGACAAAGATATGCATATATATATATATATATATATATCCTCTAGACCTTCGCTTTTGTGCTATACTCCCAATAATCATTATATATTAATTTTTGTTCTTTTTGTGTACTGTTTTACTGTATTGTATAGTTCTCTAGGTCTGTCTATTGCCAACACCTGTTCTACAGTTATGGGTGAACTGCGTGCGAGTAAATAATCTAATATTGGTATTCTCTGTTGTTCATACCTCCTACATTTTGGTAGGAAATGATCTGTATTGTTGTCTTGTGGACATTCTGCACAATAGGGTTCTTCTATTCTAAAATCGACATTTCCCAGGTGTCGTTAAAGTAGTAATGGATCCTTCATTACGAAAGAATAAATATGGGAAATGATAGCAATTAATTATAAAATGTACTTTAAAAAATACGTTTAATAATAGTATAGTTTCTGACGTGTAGATTGGAGTCTTTCAGACTATTTCATCTCTTTTCTTTGTCTTTTTCATCATAGTCTCTGCACCCAGTGCTATGTTTTTATTCAGAATTATCACCTTCTTAAAACCATTAGATGTGTATAATTTTGACAGCGTTCTTTTTTTCCCCTTGGACACTTATGCAGGATCGGCAGAAGGTTAACAAGAATCATATCCAAGAAGACAGAGGTATTAAGTCCGTGAAGGAGGATGTGTACTCACAAATAACACAGTACTTGGACGATGAAGAATCGCCAACAGACCGTGAAGATGTGTCATATCTCTTGAGGGGTGACAGTGACAACGAAGACAAACGGGCGTTAAGAGAAGATCTTTTTGACAAAGAAGACCAGGGGGAAAATGTACACACTGAAAATAAGCACTCTCCGAAAATTTTGGAAAAATTGAAAACCGATGAAATTACCGCCAGTTTTAGATCCAGTAACTCGAACAATTTAAGAATTGGTTCCTTAAATCTTAACGTTGTTGCAAGCCCGAAAAACATCAACAAACTCACATCAGGGGACAACACTACTGTCAAACCTGCGAATGTCAGGATTTTTGAACTTCCACACCTTAGCCTGGACGCAGCTGGAGAGGTACTTTCCCGAAAGGTACGATCAGCCAGGATAGAAGAAGACCCACAGTTTGCTGCGAACAGACGCAAGGAAAGCGGCAAGAGTAAAACCAACAACAACAAACCAACCGAGAAAAAAAAAGACAGCAACGGTGAGTATTTTCTGAGGATATGAACAGAATATAATCATAATGTCATAATGAGCAGTGGCGTTTTTTCCCCGAGGGGGTAAAGTGATTAAAATGAGTAGTGGGTGTGATAATTGAGAATGTTAGAAACTAAAATGAGGACTGCGAGAATTAATCATAGACAAAAGAAAATCATCATCATCATCATCTCTGTGTGTGTGATCTAAGGGAGAAGATCGGAGCACTGATGGAGTTGTCCGTGTGCAATGAAAATGGTCCTTCAAACCAAACCTTTTCATTCACTATGGAGCATGGAGCCACCATTGCAACTTGTCCCCCGTGCAGGAGGTCGGTACAAAACATTAACATGCTCTGGCAGCGGTACCGGTTTATGTAGCTGTTAGTTTTGACATAATGAGGCTGCCGGCCTCATAGACAGCCTCATGTTAGTTGCCTTGTATGACATGCATAAGGACGCAGTTGTCCTGTTCTTTCTTTGTCTCATCAGATACACCCCCCCCCCCCGGGAACTACACGGGGCATACAGAATGAAATACTTCCCCCCCCCCCCCACCAAAAAAACAAACAAATATAGTATATAGACACTGAGACAAACTGACAGAAACGAGAATAAGAATACAGAAGGTCAGATAGACAGATAACAGACTGGTTTATTCATTCATATCTTACCATTATCTTAATTTATGGAAAAAGGATAACACCTACATTCATTTTTTTAAAACATTTATTGTATTTGTACATTTCAGGAAGCTCGGGTTCCAAAGTGAGTATTGATATTTAGTAACTCTTCACATAATGTGAAATAACGAACAAGGAGTTGTTGATGGAGAGTTGTAGTATTCAGAGTAACAATGAGACAGTGCTAAAAAAAGCCATGTGAGAGTAACAGTGTAAGAATAGCAATGTGCGAATAACAGTGTAAGAGAAGCCATGTGAGAGTAACAGTTTAATAGAAGCCATGTGAGAGTAACAGTCTAAGAGAAGCCATGTGAGAGTAACAGTGTAAGAGAAGTCATGTGAGAGTAACAGTGTAAGAGGAGCCATGTGAGAGTAACAGTGTAAGAGAAGCCTTGTGAGAGTAACAGTGTAAGAGGAGCCATGTGAGAGTAACAGTGTAAGAGAAGCCATGTGAGAGTAACAGTTTAAGAGAAGCCATGTGAGAGTAACAGTGTAAGAGAAGTCATGTGGGAGTAACAGTGTAAGAGAAACCTGTGAGAGTAACAGTGTAAGAGAAGCCATGTGAGAGTAACAGTGTAAGAGAAGCCATGTGAGAGTAACAGTGTAAGAGAAGTCATGTGAGAGTAACAGTGTAAGAGAAGCCATGTGAGAGTAACAGTGTAAGAGAAGCCATGTGAGAGTAACAGTGTAAGAGAAGCCATGTGAGAGTAACAGTGTAAGAGAAGCCATGTGAGAGTAACAGTGTAAGAGAAGTCATGTGGGAGTAACAGTGTAAGAGAAACCTGTGAGAGTAACTGTAAGAGAAGCCATGTGAGAGTAACAGTGTAAGAGAAGCCATGTGAGAGTAACAGTTTAAGAGAAGCCATGTGAGAGTAACAGTTTAAGAGAAGCCATGTGAGAGTAACAGTGAAAGAGAAGCCATGTGAGAGTAACAGTGTAAGAGAAGCCATGTGAGAGTAACAGTTTAAGAGAAGCCATGTGAGAGTAACAGTTTAAGAGAAGCCATGTGAGAGTAACAGTGAAAGAGAAGCCATGTGAGAGTAACAGTGTAAGAGAAGCCATGTGAGAGTAACAGTGTAAGAGAAGCCATGTGAGAGTAACAGTGTAAGAGAAGCCATGTGAGAGTAACAGTGTAAGAGAAGCCATGTGAGAGTAACAGTGCTTAAGAGAAGCCATATGAGAGTAACAGTGTAAGAGAAGTCATGTGAGAGTAACAGTGTAAGAGGAGCCATGTGAGAGTAACAGTGTAAGAGAAGTCATGTGAGAGTAACAGTTTAAGAGAAGTCACGTGAGAGTAATAGTTTAAGACGAGTCATGTGAGAGTAACAGTGAAAGAATAGCAATGTGAGAGTAACAGTTTAAGAGGAGTCATGTGAGAGTAACAGTGCATGAGGAGCCATGTGAGAGAAACGGTGCAAGAGGAGCCATGTGAGAGTAGCAGTGCAAGAGAAGTCACGTGAGAGTAACAGTGTACAAATAGCAATGTGAGAGTAACAGTGTAAGAATAGCAATGTGCGAATAACAGTGTAAGAGAAGTCATGTGAGAGTAACAGTTTAAGAGGTCAAGTGAGAGTAACAGTGTAAGAGGTCATGTGAGAGTAACAGTGTAAGAGGTCATGTGAGAGTAACAGTGTAAGAGGAGCCATGTGAGAGTAACAGTGTAAGAAGTCGTGTGAGCGTAACAGTGTAAGAGGAGCCATGTGAGAGTAACAGTGTAAGAGGTCATGTGAGAGTAACAGTGTAAGAGGAGCCATGTGAGAGTAACAGTGTAAGAAGTCATGTGAGCGTAACAGTGTAAGAGGAGCCATGTGAGAGTAACATTGTAAGTGAGAGTAGACTGGGGAACATCTTGTCGGCAGTCAGTAGTCTGGGGAACATCTTGTCGCCAGTCAGTAGTCTGGGTAACATCTTGTCAGTAGTCTGGGGAACATCTTGTCGGCAGTCAGTAGTCTGAGGAACATCTTGTCGGCAGTCAGTAGTCTGGGGAACGTCTTGTCGGCAGTCAGTAGTCTGAGGAATGTCTTGTCGGCAGTCAGTAGTCTGAGGAACGTCGTGTCGGCAGTCAGTAGTCTGAGGAACGTCTTGTCGGCAGTCAGTAGTCTGGGGAACATCTTGTCGGCAGTCAGTAGTCTGGGGAACATCTTGTCGGCAGTCAGTAGTCTGGGGAACATCTTGCCGGCAGTCAGTAGTCTGGGGAACATCTTGTCGGCAGTCAGTAGTCTGGGGAACATCTTGTCGGCAGTCAGTAGTCTGGGAAAAGTCTTGTCGGCAGTCAGTAGTCTGGGGAACATCTTGACGGCAGTCAGTAGTCTGGGGAACGTCTTGTCAGTAGTCTGGGGAACGTCTTGTCGGCAGTCAGTAGTCTGGGGAACGTCTTGTCGGCAGGCGGCCAGTGGTTCTCGTCTAAGACGAAGAAAGCAAGAATAAAATCGCGGGGGCCACAGGGATCTGCTCTGCACACAGCGTTGTCTCCCTCCCCGCGCGAGAGCTCGAAGAAGACGCACGTCTGTTCGGATAGTTATCTAGTTGATCCTGCCAGTAGTCATAACTTGTCTCAAAGATTAAGCCATGCATGTCTAAGTTCACACTGTCTCACGGTGAAACCGCGAATGGCTCATTAAATCAGTCGAGGTTCCTTAGAGATGACACGATCCTACTTGGATAACTGTGGCAATTCTAGAGCTAATATATATGTGTGTTTTGGTGCCAGACTGTATCGGCGCAGTTCCTCAGGACTCACCAGCAAAGGCATGCTGATGGGCAACAACTTGATCTCTTTATTCAAACGCCCAACCTCGTGCGCACCGAGACATCGTTTCGGGGGCACGTTCATATAGCCAGAAATGACTGAAAAGGATAGATGACATGACAAGATCACCAATATGTATTTGATGGAAAGATCCAGATATCGGCCGATCAAAATGTGAAGATGACACGTTGCCATTTGATAGGACCACGCTGAAGAAACCAGCGGAAAACATTACAAGGCAGTTCTTGTTCAGGAACCATTAATGTAAAAGAATTTGAGTAAAACACATACACACACGCACACACTTGGAGAAGGGACTGGGATAAAGACTTACAAAGGATTAAGATGATACGGAAAGAACTTGAATGAAACACATAGGACGGTAGATCTTAGCGTGAAGTAATTGAAGGCCTATGCTCCACTAGAAACTGAATGGTGGTGGTGCACACAAAAAAACATAAATAGAAAAATTAAACAACGTAGCAGTAAAAGCAAAACATACCCACTAAATCAAAATACTTCCTATAGAATGAAACTTTAAATACGGGATTTTAAAAATTATCCAGAAAGTCTATAGTAGATCTGTGACAAAATAACTTGTTTACTTATCTGTCTGTTACCTTTTGACCAAAAAGTTCTAAATGTCCAAATCCGAGCAGTGGACCCACTGGCATCGGCAGAAATTCCCAGCACCCAGTCCGCCCCTGCTCATAGATACATTATTTCTGCCAGTTGTGTCATGCTGAACCTTGTATTATTATAATGTTCCTTTGAAAAAACACGCCAGTACTATTGTATGGCTCTGAACCATAGAGAACAACAAGCACGACGTTGTAGACTTTAATAAATTGGTGCTTTAATAGAATATAAGGTTTTAAATATGCTTTGATCCTCAATGTGGAACTGATGACAAGAACCAGGCAGATGTTAGGGGAACAGGAGATGATAAAAAATACGCTGGCGATGGATAGGGCATACTCTGAGGAAATCTGCTGATAGCATTACAGTGCAGTCCTTTTTTGTGAAATCCCCAGAGTAAAAGAGGTATAAGTAGAGCGAAAAACACACGGAGAAGAGAACTGGATTTTGACAATTAAATGGATAAAAAAGACATGGAAAAACATTGAGCTCATGGAATAGCACAGGAAGACCTGGCGTAGCACAGGAAGACCTGGCGTAGCACAGGAAGACCTGGCGTAGCACAGGAAGACCTGGCATAGCACAGGAAGACCTGGCATAAATTTATTAAAGGCGTTTGCTGTTTGGGAGCTAAATGATAGTCAGTGAATTTTTGGTTGACGTAGGCATGGCATCACGTGACGTGGAGGTGTTGCTGACTGGTTTCATCCAGTAGGTTCAGCTTCACTCTCATTCTGAGCATTGTGTGCTAATCATCAGTTTTCCACGTAAAACGCGGGTGAGCATTTACTACCATCAGCAGTGGGGAGTAGTTTCCCTTGCAGACCTGGTCAGTACTGAGTACGGAACCGCATTCTCCTGTCCAAAAGTATCCCTCAGATGTGATGGTTTGCGGTCCTCAAGCTTGAATCGCTGCAGTCTCTGTGGGGCTCACCACTGTGCAATCCCTGCTACCCAATGACTTACTTGTTGTCTGGTTAGTACCACTATTTTCCAGCCTGTAGAAGAGCACTACTGCATATTGCTTAGTCAGAGGGTTCGTCGCGTTATGCATCTACGTGCCTTCAGGAAAAGATCTGCAGTGTTGGCCCGAGGGCTGGGTTTACACACGAGTGAGACTTTGCACTTAGGAGGTTTGGTAAGGGGGACCTTGAGCATTATAAGGGCGCTCAGCGTAGTTTGACCAGTCAGTCGAGACTGTTACGGGGGGATGACCGCAGCTATCTGTAGTTTCTACCAGAACCATCTCTGAAAGATGTTTTAAATCATCTTGGTCGTAAACATGAAACAGAAATTTTCACTTTACGAACAGGGCACTGCTTCCTTCACTCTCATAGATATAGAGAATTCCAACCATTGAAAATACCCTATATAGCAGACCTGAACAACTAATCAGAACCGCACGTTTTCACGTTATGGCATCAAGATCACCAAGAACTAACGCTCAGTGATGGTGGTGGATCAAAGACAATACAAGACAATGAATGACTTGAAAGCAGACATATATACCTTTCTTACTCTTTTTTGTCTATCGGTTTTACTGCAGTATCCTTTAAAAAGACTCTAATGATGAATTCGATACTGATAGCAATGTCTAGAAGAAACTATTTGTTATTCACTGTTTCAGTCCCAGGCTGAATCTTTCGAGGTACGACTCCATGAGATAGTCAATCACAAAACAGATTTCAAGGATAAAGGTACACCACATTTATCACCTGATAAAGGTAGTTGATTCTAACGTCTAATTTCTCCCCTTTTTTCACTTAGCATCCTACCTATCCATGACTCGACCTGCCTGCCTAACTACCTACAAGCTATCCACCTACCAACCTGATAACCTGCCTGCCAGCTTACCAACATACCGTCCTGCCTACATAATACCTATCCACTTACTGATTTGCGTGTTTGTGTTTTACTGTTTGTCTATCTAATTTCCGGAAAGGACAACCTTATACTAAGCAAGACAGAAGGGACAATACCTTCCATCTACGGTGTCTATGCCACATCCTCGGTATTTGATGGAAGGACAAAGTGACAAATGTCGAGGTGCTGGCCATCAAAGCATGTATACACTGCTTAGACAGCGCAGACTACGCTGGCTTGGCTATGTCCGCTGCATGGAAGATGGTCGCATCCTCAAAGATTTTTCTACTGGCAGATGGCAAAAGACGAGTCAGGCGACAGCAGCTGAGGTTCAAAGATGTGTGTAAAAGAGACGTGAAGGCACTGCACATTAATCCAGCAACCTGGGAGGATGAAGCTGCCTATCGCATCAAGTGGCGATGCTGCCTATGGCGCCACCTCAAATTGGGCAAAATGAAGCCCTCACAACAAGCAGAAGAGAAAAGAACACGCCAAAGGAACACCAGGCAAAAAACAGCTGAGGGCTATAACCACAGGAGCGCATTCCCATAGTCAGTCGTGACTGCTGTTTGACTGGAACAGTTTAGAATGTACAGAACTATCTTCATATTACTGGGTGCAAATTCATCTTAAGAATGTTTAGTTTGTAATGCTATTTTGAAAACATTAATATTTCTTTTAGTCACGGAATGTTTTTTTTTTTTTTTTTCTGGTATCGAATGGTCGACAATAACATAAAAACCTCTCACCTGGGCTGGAGCGGCCTGGACTCAAAATTATGTAAGGGGCCACGCCGGGTGTTATATTTACGCGTCAGGACTGCACATAAACCTTCCATTTTGGAAGGGAATCAGAAAGTTGAAGAGAATATCTTTGCTTAAGTGTTTGCACCTGTTAATATTCCCACCTCTCACAGTCCAACAAACATCTGAAAGCGTGGTTTCCCCAGGATTTAAAGTCATTTTCAGTGTTCCCTGTGAAAACCCACAGGCTTGCTTTAAAGAAATGACTTCATTAGTTAAGTGCATATTCTTCTTCTTCATACACCCTCAGACGTCTACTTGAATATTTTCAAAGAAAGCAGTGGTCAGCTTGAGGCTATTTATATCTCCATAGAGTATTTTCCAGGAATGTTACTGGTGACGGTCATATGTGCTTTCTTTGTTGCTCATATGTTGGGAATCTTTGATGCAGATGTTCAGCAGTCTTTTCATCTATGCCACAGTTGGAATCATCGGTAGTTCCTCGTCTTTGACTTGTTGAATAGAGGATATCCCAATCTGTTGTGGCCCTTGTGGAGTCTGAAATTTATCTGTTGTTCTCTTCTGCAGAGCGACTTGTTAATTACATATGATAGGAATGAGATCTTTTCTATGAATAAAAAATTGGGTAAAATGTCATACAGTTTGAATTTTTCACTGCTGTGATGGAAGCGCAGGAAGCAGACATAAAGGTTACATATCTTCTTCTTCTTGGATCCTTAGCCCCTGACTGACACACCAGTCAGTGGCCATTACGCCTAGTGGCATCTTGTAGGGCAGCAACAAACTGTTCCCATTTTGCTCGGTCAGTGTCCATCCTTCGTGCCGTGCCCCAACTCTGGTTCATGCTTTGCATCTCAGCCTACACTGTTCTCCGCCAGGTTGTCTTTGGTTTGCCTCTCTTTGGCCGTCCTTCTGGGGTCCATAGCATAGCAGTTCTGGTGATGGTGTCAATTACATATAGGCTGCACTTTTTCAAATTGCAAACACACTGAAAGGTGAAAACGGCAGTGATTTTATCCTGGTAGATCTTTTGTCAGCTCAGTGTATGTAAAGGAGATTCCTACAGCTCCTGGATTGCCTGTGACTGGTGTACAGCATTTACCTGCGTGAACTATTTTGGAGTAACACACAACAGCAGTAAAAAAAATAAAAAAGGTACAGGTAAAAGCAGTCCCCTGGCACATACTGCCGTAGGGGGGGGGGGGGGGAGGTTTTAGAGACTTCACCATACTAGGTCCAGCATCGAGAGGTGGGGGTGACCATTTCCCTTCCTCACCTTTTCCTTCCCAAACTCAGGTACCCATATACAGCTGGGTAGACTGGAGCATGTCGGAAACGTAATTTGAACCTGGCACCTTTGCCACAAGAGACCAGTGGTCTAACCACTCTGCCAATTGGACGCTCAGTTTAAAAATTAGCAACTGAATAAAATGAACAAATATTTAAATTTTTTTTTTAAATTGTCCTTGTCTGTTAACTAACACAAAGTCCTGGCAATATTATAAAATGGAGATGTGAAAGATTCTTGTTATACACTTTCCTGTTAATCGTAACTTCATTCACTGAACGAATTGTATCATCGTCATTACCATTGTCCTGTTCGCTCCCTTTGGAGCATGAAATCATCAGTGTAGTTGGTCCCCTTGCAGAAAGCCTGCACCAAAGCATTTATATGCTCTTGTACGAGTGGTTTCTGTAGCAATTTGATTTACAGGATGAGGTTGCCAGTCCCATACACATCCTTATACTTATTAGGCGCTTCTTTTGACACGCCAGAGGTAGTAGAAGGCCTATTCCTTCTTGTCTCCTTGGAGACCGCGGGGAACTACACGTGGCTGAATGAATTGCATGTCACGTAATCACCAATGCTGTTTATAGTTTAACTGTGGCTTTTTTTAATTAAAGAAAGTTGTCTCGAACATGCATCAAGCGACATGCACTGTATAACTGCATTAGGACAGGACAGACATATTCTTACCACACCAGACCACACAGTCTTTTGTATGTGGACATGGGCCGTAATATAACTGAGGGGCCTTGTGTCCACTTTTAATGGGGCGCCTCACCACAATGCAAACAAAATTCCTATTAAAAAAGAAAGAAAATGGCAGACATGCACACAAACCAGACATATGTGGATGTAATCTTGTCTGTCCAAAATGCACATTGGGGGGGGGGGGGGGGGGGGGGGGGGGGGGGCGGGCGCTGAAAGTGCTGGAAATTAATTACAAACAACATTCAATCTTAAGTCAGCACTTGATGTTTGAAATATGATATATTTTATGTGTCGCAGAGTGTCCGATTGGTTAAGTGGTTCCAGCACTTACCTCTCATGACATGGTGACCAATTGAATCCTCGTAGCATCATGCTCCAATCTGCTGAGCTGTAAATGTGTACCTAACTTTGTCAGTGAGAGGAGGCAAAGGCAGTGAAGTAGGGAATTGGTCACGTCTATAAAAAACTGAACCTAGTATGATGAAGTCTCTAACGCCTCACTCCCCTCACAATTTCTGCTGTGGGACTACATTTACCTTGTACCATTATGTGTCACAGCTGTCTTGTCACATGACAATCACCAAATGCTTCTGACAAATATCCACAGACTGCACTGCCGTACACAAATGGGGAAATCGTGTTGAGGCCTGCAGGGATCACACTTTCAAACTACCAGTTCAGCGTAAGAACATCTTCATCATAATCGTCACCATAATTATTGTGTTTGTCAACATTGTACATAATAAAAAGATTATTATATATATATTATTTTTTTTTTTTTGCGTACGCCCGCTATTACTCGAGGCGAAATCTCAGGTTAGTATGTCTAACCTGAGACTGATTTTTACGTCAGTATCCCTTTTTTCGTGTACAGAGACAGGTGTCCCTCGCCATTCAGACAGATACTCGCCGATTTCGGAGGTACCCATTAGAGCTGGGTCGGCTCAGGAGCCGCCAGTCCCTGGTCGACGACACTTCTTCGAATGTTCTCGCCAGGTCTCTAGTTAATCCAGTCCAAATCCTGGTCGACGAAAAATCTTCAAATGTCCTCGCCCGGGTTTGATCCTGGGTCACCTGGTCGCCAGTACTCCAGCGTGGCTCCCAATAAAAAGATTATAAAATTCCTACTATACAACATAGGCAGATGAACCATCGTCAGTATTACCACTCATTTCCGTTTTCTATAGATCTTCTGGCCCTGTGTAGTCTCCAGTGGTCTTCGAGGAGTCAAAGAGAGAGTAGAACCACTTCTTCCTTAGACGTGTTGTAATAGGCAACTAATATGAGGTTGTACGTGGGACTGGTGATCTCATTGTGTAATACAAATTGCTACATTAACCACTGCTGCAAGAGTTTGTGCTTTGGTGTAGGCTTCCTCAAGGGGGATAAATGCAGTGGTGGCTGCATGCTGCATAAGGGATCCCACAATGGAAAAACAGTTTCATTGTAGGGATGGCACATCATGAGATTTACTTTGGGAATTACTAAATCGACTACAGCATTTTCAAGTTTATGGCTCATATAATTTTCATTTATTTGTTTATGTTTTTGTTAGCTGAGTTCTCACTTTCTTCACTCAGTCGTATTCCTTCACATGTTCCTGACAAAGTCATTGGGGTCATCATCTTTTTCCACTTCGCTCCTGGACAAGGAGCTACCAACTGCAGCTGGGCCTCCTTGCAGGAAGCCTGCACCACGTATTCACATGTTCTTGCAGCAGTCATTTCTGTAAGTTTCTTTTACATGAGGTTGCCAGGCTCATGAACAACCTCATATTAGTCACGTACTACGTGCCCGTGGGAGCAGTAGTCATATTCTTTCTTTGTCTCATCAGAAACCCATGGATACTACACAGGGCTTGTCGTCATAATGTACTACTTCTTTGTCCCAGTACGGCTACATGACCTACTTTTGTTAATCCCGCCATTTATAATATACATACTGCAGTCCTCATTATGCAGTATTTCATACTTTTGTGAACAAACACTCACTTTTATATTGGACAATAATTAAAAATGAAGATAGAAGTCATGAGGTTCTAATCAAACTTTAGCTAAGTAAGGGGAGGAGGAAAGGATCCCGTTACACACCTTTTGAGGTATATTGGGAATATGGTGTTAGGCCCATATTTTCTTGACCATCGGCACACTAGGGGTGATGTGGTCAGCATCACGCCGGCCGCCTTAACCTTCCCAGAAGTTGCTCTGGTACCCAATTGGGGCTGGGTCGACCCAGGAGCCGTTTGCGGCCTAAAAAAATCCCACCTCATCTGGGGATCGAACGATAGACCACTGAGCTAGGAAGCCAGTGCACTAACCACTTTGCTATCGCGGCTCCCTAAGCCCCGCAGTTAGCTAAGTGACTGCGACATATCTGTGCAATTACATTTAGATGATGGTTGTGGTAAGTTTACTTTGCTGGGGAGGTTATGATGGTATACCTAAAAGAAAGAAATCTGTGTCTGTGTTAACCGTGTGAGGTCAAGCACATATAGGCCCCTGACTCTAAAAGATGATGATGATGTATTTGCAGGGAACCTAACGCTACCTCCCTAGATCTCACACGGTCACTATTTTTGGCTCTAGTGTCTGGTGTATGATGTACCTAATGTCTAGGGAGAAATGATAATGATGGTACATAAACACAAAAACTCTTTAAGTCACTATAAGGAAATGAATAAAACAGTGGTAAAGTTTTTTCTTTAAAATGAATATTTTGTTTTTACAATTTAATCTGCCTGTCCCGCCATCTCTTTTGGACAGGTCTTTGAAAAAGAGGAAAAGATAGTTTACATAAAAAGGATTGACTAAAATGTGTGGACTCTTTGTCCAATAAGTATTAAGTCACTCTATCTCTCCTGTTGGAAGATTCACCGATTACAACGTTATTATCTAATAGTGTGTGTCACTTGTTAGGAGGGGCTGTAGTTTCATCACGCCCCATAAACTTCCTGGGTATGATTGGAAATACCAAAGTTTATTATAATGAAATGTCAGATATCCCCAGATGCTAACACATCACCTGGGATTCCTTGTAGAAGGATAATTCAGTATGTAGTTGCAGAAAATATAGATCTCTCAACACGCACAAGCTCCTCTAGCTATCTGCTGACAGCATAAACAGTTTACAGAAGACTTGTTGGCGCTACACTCACTCATCAGGTTTCCTGTCACCGGCTGGTAACTGGAAATAAAACCTCTGCAATAAAAGGACACCCTGGCCTTTTATATCTGATCACTTTTTATTATTTTTATTTACATATGGTGGTATGGGGTCAGCCTCGCGTGCATACAGGTGCACTCGCCCCTAATTTTATATGACTCACACCTTGCTGTGACCACACCTCAGGTCCCTATGGCAGATACACCACTGTACGTTTACATAGTTTTCCTCAATATAATAACGTGGAGTAACCACATTTCCTTTTGTATGATTTTCTCTTCTTTTTTTAAATTATAAACGCTCCGGGCATGTTGAACAGTGTTCATGGAACACAGAGGCTTACTAACATATTCTAATACAATAATATTAAAACAAAATCATGACAATATACCACAGTTAGATACAGTTCAATGTGAGGACTCAAGAGTGTCTGCTCCCGGCATGTCCTTCACTTTTCCCAATAGCAGTATCTAACTTTGGCAGTTGTAATAAACATATTAATTCATAAAGCATTCTTACCACAATTTCAAGAAATATAAAACAAATGACGCTGACTTGCAAAGAAATGGCCTCAGTTTTCCTCTGCACTGCCCAGACTGCTAATTAATTCTTTATTTTATAAATTAACACAGATGATCTCAGCGTATTTGATAGAAAAATTTTTTGTCAACTGGCGATGAGCATTGAAAGCTTTTTGCTAATATCTATTAGTACTGGCCAATGGGAAGCTTGCGACTACCAGAATTCAAATGTAGTCTTTTGAAAAACAAAAAAAAATAATTCCAAACAAACTCTGTGTCTGGTAGTCGATTGGTCAGTCTACGTTAGTTATGCCAATACAAAAAGATGTTTAGTTTTGGTTAACATTTACCTAACGCTCCCCTTTCCTCCTATACTCTTTTTACCCAATCGGATTTGAATTTACCTCAATGCCTCTCTCTAAGCTGGCGTCCCCACTAACGTTATGAAAAAACAAGCAGGAACCACAGTCTGTCTGGTCACGCGTCCGTAGACATTTAGTTTTTTCTCAATAACTGGGCTAATACTTGGACTACCATATTTTTTAAAACACATTCTTGCTCAGGGGACTCTAAGCTATACTACCATATGATTTTTATGGTCAGTTTCATTATGGTTTAGATTTTCAATTTTGTCACTGTCAATCGTCAAATAAAAATTGTACACAATTCGGCCATCTTCCACCCTCATCTCTCTCTAGCATTTTTATTCAAATAACTAACTTGTTTGTGTGACGTCAGAAATACTACCGCTAGGAGGAAATAAAAATTTGTCTGCATGTTTGCCTCTGCTGGCTTTGCCCACAGCGTGTATATATGCATGGCACAACGTGTCAAGCGAAGCGGGGTTTTGCGCGGCGGGTGTTAGAATTGGCGTTAATTATTTCTGTTGTCTCGTGTTACACTACCAAAATTTGTAAGGATTACTACCATTACAGGCGTTAAAGTTAAAATATTACGTTAATTCAGACATTAACTTGGCGGCACATTTCTGGAAGATCGTTAATTATAAGTCTTGCCGCAGTCACTATCAGATCGGGCCAAATGTTAAAAATGTACGTCACAAGGAAAGCGAGTAGGTTTATACGGCAGGATCGTTTCTAAGCATTACCATGGCACGAAATTCAGCGCGATGCTGTCGTGTGAGAGGATCATAGTCAGACACAATCGGGCGGGGTTATTTATTATCATTATATGACCAAAATCTTACTGAAATGAGCGATTATCTCGCAGATTTTACTACAACGGTGATGACAAAGATGGTGATGATGATCATCATGAATGCCACATAGATGTATTTGAGATAATCTTAGTTGCAATTTTTTTTTAAAGATGCAGTAATCTAAAATCTACAAACCCCTTAAAAGAAAAAAAAACACCAAAATCTACAAACCTCTAAAAACGCAACAGGGTAAAGAAAAAGACAAACTAAAGAACATCGAAGGGGATACACCATAGACCACAAGAGTCGTTAAAGAAATTGCAGCCTGGCGAACAAATACAAGAAAAAATAGACCTGGCCGGGGGATGCTGAGCTCAGGCAGAAGCTATGGGGCTGCCACATGGACCTGGACAAGACCAGACTTTGTTTTGGTAACAGGCTAGCAGATTTAATATGACTAATAAACTGAACGTAGAAGAAGATAACCCATGTGGGGTTGAACCAGGTATTCCATTCACATACATGCCACACCTCGGAGATGAAAAACCTGTACAAAGACCCGCAAAACCTGTACAAAGACTGAAAAAAAGCATATCAAAAGAGTTAATTCATGTAAAAATATTTTCAATTACAGTGGGCTGCATTATAAATGAGGCACGGGGACTTTGCCTTTTAAAGCAGGTCTTCATTTATTTTAAAACCGAAACAATAAATGTCTGAGTTTATTTTACACTGTAAAAATAATGTGATGGTGTCATCATTTAGTCTATTTCTGTGCTTAATTATCACTAACAGACTGGGAAATCCTGTGTTCAATAGGACCTTATAAAAGAGCTCTGAGACACAGTAATAAGTGGAATGGGTTAGAAAACCTGTACAGAAATTATGTACATGGTGTACACATCTGAAAACGCAAACACCTTGTACAGATTATGGGTAAACCATAGCATGTGGCATGTATGCATTCATAAGGTAAAGACAACAGATTGAGATAGGAACTACGAATCAGTGGCACTGATAAAATGACTGCTGAACATCTGCTTCAAAGTTGCCCAACATATGCGAAACAGAAAGCGCATATGGCCGACACCAGTACCATTCGTGGAAAAGCTCTATGGAGATTCAAAAGCCTCAAACTGACTACTGCTTTCTTTTAAAACATTCAAGTGGACGTCTGAGAGTGTACAACAAAGAAGAAGATAAGATAAACATCAGTTTTCTTAGGTATGGACCAAAATCTAAACCATATGCTCATGTTGAAGGCATTAAAGTTTTGGCTTTTAGTTGTATTCTGTACCATATTTTTCACAGACTCCGTTCTACCTTTCTACGTTGCAACTGTTGAAACAGCCAACAAGAAAAAAAGGATGGTACTTCTCGATGACAAGAAACCTGGAGAGTTTCATATCCAGGTCCCAGGAGATTATCTTGTTCAGCTAAACGTATGTAACATAATTTTTTTTTGTTAATTTCATAGAGTTAGGAAAAATCTTCTCATAAATGAAAGTATCAGGCACATTTTTTTTCTTATTATTTCTTTTTATTGTTTCACAGATAAGTGTGACAGAGACTACCATTTTAGGATTACAGAAAGACACTCACAATTTGGACACTTTAATTGCTCTATTTACAATAATTAAACGGGATATATTGTTCACATTTTGTCAATTGAACATATATGAACAAAGAGACACTAGATATCCTAATTATAACCCATCAGAGGTTGAAAGGGTTTTTTTTTCATCAGTTAAAAAAATAATAATTGAGGCATATAGTTTAAAATAGGATGTTCTGAAAGTGGCCGATGTTTCAAAGGAAGCATTTTGCTCTTATTAAAAGGCAGTCTGCTTTTTTTCTATTTATTGGATGTGTTTTGAGAGGAGAAAAACTGGATTAACTTATCACAGTGATATTTGTATGAAAAAGGGGTAAAGGACAACACAGAGAAATGGCATTAAGCAGTCTAAAAGTATGACCCATGGAGTCACTGAATTGATGAACGGGAATAAGGAACAGAAGTGGTAGAAACACATGCTAGCACAGTAGCCCACTTGAAGAGGACAAAATGGAAGAAGAAGAATTAAGACTATGCTTATTAACAGTGAACACACAGAAATCATGTAAGCATATTATAAATTAATACCAGTGGAACACAAAGTAGGGAAAGGATATTGGATAGTACGCAAGTCAAGGAAACAAGCTGAATATATTACAAGGTGTTCCTTGTTCTGGAATCTTCAAGACAAAAAGCAGAAGAGGAAGACTATAAAACACATAGATAAGGGAATTAGAAACAGATATAAAAAAAGGATAGAGAATAACTTGAATGGTGACGTAGGACAGGATAGGCCTATGCTCCACATGTAGCTGAAGGGTGATACATGAATAGATAAATAAATAAAAAGTAAAGA
Source organism: Oreohelix idahoensis (assembly GCA_024509875.1). Taxonomy (NCBI): domain Eukaryota; kingdom Metazoa; phylum Mollusca; class Gastropoda; order Stylommatophora; family Oreohelicidae; genus Oreohelix; species Oreohelix idahoensis. The sequence goes on from JAMPIV010012937.1 coordinate 91,751, forward strand.
TAAATGAGGAACACAGATTTAAGGAAAGATAAAAGAATGCATCTCCCCATGAAGTTCCCGGGGGTCTCTGATGAGACAGAGAAAGAACAGGATAACTGTTCCCTCATGCATGTCATACTAGGCAGCTTTATGAGGTTGTGTGTGGAAGGGATGGCAGCCTCATCATTTAAAAAAAATTGCCACAGGCACAAGAGCATGTCAGTGCATGGTGTAGGCTTCCTGCAAGGAGAGATTCTACAGCGGTGGCTCCATGCTTTGTAAGGAGCACAAAAGAAAGTGATGATAAGAATGCACCCAAAATCGTTGTAGAATATATTATCGCTACAAAGAGAGCATCCAAGCTGAGGAAAGATGGGTCAGTGTTTGGTTTGGCTTTATGGACCATCTTCAGTACACACGGACATCTCCATCAGTGCTCCGATCTCCTCCCTTAAATCACACAATGAGGATCTCACCGGCGAGGGTCAATTTAAGAAGAACGAATAAAATGGAGAGAAACAAGAAGAATAAAAATACATACCTAAAAGTAATATCTGTCGTTGACCTCATTCATTAAAAAAAACAAAAAACTCCCTGTGTTCTGTGGAGCTTATTTTTGTGTGTTATTCTTCGTCTTCTGTAAGTGTCATTGTGTGGATGAAATATTTCAACTAATAATCTTTGTAGACGAAGAGAATGATTAAAAAATACAATGAAGCAAAGCTAACAGCAAAAAAAAAAAAAAAACTTAATCAAATTATGAACAGAATATCAAATCAAAAAACGTACCACCAAAAATTTACAAAATTATTATTTAAGAGTTGGTAGCCTAGACTAGTGATAACAGGTTGCCACTTTATTAAAAAATAAAGCAGCGAATCCCGAGCGCTGGAATAAAGTAGGCCTACTCAACGCAAACAAACATTTTTTTTCTAGTTATGTAGGGCCTACACAGAATATTATGACAATTTATCGGAAATATATTGAAGGGCAAGATATAACTGAAAAGATTAAGACAGCGATTAAATTGCAACAAAGCAAAACAACAGCAATATTTAACCAAGTTAGAAGTACTTAGCTTTTTTTTAAACAAAATGGCGTCGAAGTGTGGTAGCAAGAAGCGTGGTCGTTGATAACAGGTAACTTTAAAAATACGTCATGTCATGCTGAAAACCTAAAGCGTTTGAGGCCGAACTCAAAGTTTTTGCTGAATTGTTGGGTATAAAAGGATTTGGTTGGTTGCTGGGAGAGACCTCAGTTTAAAAACAGACGCCGAGATTCCCGGAATTAAAAATTTAAAAAATTTGTTTAAAAAAACCTGGGCTAGAAAATATTTTCTGATTAAAAATTTTTTTTAAACTTGGGTTGGAAAATATGTTTAGAATTTTTTTTTTTTTAAATTCGTTTTTTTTTTTTTGGGGTGGGGGAGAAAAATCCGTACAACGAGTGTGTACAGCCCTACACTGCTAAAAGTATCAAAGATATGTACATTGTACGAAAAATTCATACAGGTTGACAGGTGTGTCTCTACAACTTCCTGCCCTCAGAGCTGTTTATCAATTCTGTTGATGACATCTTTCCATGCCATGATGTCAGAATTGTCCAGTATGTTTTCTCTTTGTGTCCACTCTCTCTCTGTTCCTTTAATCTTCTCTATGGTCACAATCTGTTTCAGCATTTCTTGTCTCATAACATGCCAAAATAAAGTGGACTGTATCCTTCTGATATGATTAGCAAGCTGTCCTTTCACTGTCACCTCTTTCAGGACGTCCTCATTAGTCTGGTTTTTTTTTTTAAGCTGTTCATTGTATTTTTGACATTCTTGTGTTGCTTCAAGGGATCTTATTCCATGTTTACTTAATGTCCATGATACACTTTTGTATGACAGGATTGACTGCATTTAACACAGAAATCTTACTTCCGTACAAACCAATGAAAGGCAAGGGAAACCTCCATCAGATTGCCTCCCATACAGTCGGCAACAGAATAATGAAAACAAAAGCAGCATTCCATTTAATAAAAATGTGTCAGCTGCTTATGCCTTTTGCAAAGAACATTTTGCTTGAATTTTAAAATGATCCGTGAAGATTGCATGAATGCTGTCACGTTTTTGTTTTGTTTTCGTCTAGTTTTTTTCTTGGGATTTAAAATCTGTCACATTTATTTTGAACACTTCCATTTCATCTTTTTGTTGTTCTGTGTGTTGTACTTGTGACTTCTTCCCACTCAGTCTGTGCAAGCCTTCAGTTTTACTTTTTTTTTTCTTTTTTTTTTAGAGTCCTTAAATGTAGATGAATGAAGCAATTCTTTCTGCGCTTTGCATATACTGCTCACACTCTGTAGGCAGTCTCTCCATTTTCTATAAACGGTGAAGTGGCAAGTTTGGCTTTAAAATTCACATACTCAGAGGACGCTAAGTATTTTACTGACAATGGACATTAATGAATACCCATTTTAATCAAATATTTTAATATAAGAAATGATTTTTTTTTTCTTTAACAACTAGATCACAACTAATAACGGAGAACAATAAATTTAATATATTTAACTCTTTTAACAAACATGATAGTTTTGCTATGTTTAATGCATATAATTTTTTTGTTGCTATGAGTTTTCATAAAGTGTTCAAAGCAAAATATACACAGCTTAGACAGCACAGACTATGCTGGCTTGGCCATGTCCACCGCATGGAAGATGGTTGCATCCCGAAAGATATCTTCTACGGACAACTGGCAGATGGCAAAAGAACAGTTGGGCGATCACAGTTGAGATTCAAAGATGTGTGCAAGAGAGACATGATGGCACTGGACTTAAATCTAGCAACCTGGGAGGATGAACCTGCCAATCGCACCAAGTGGCGGTGCTATCTGTAGCGCCGCCTCAGATTGGGTGAAAAGGAGCTCACACATCAAGCAGAAGAGAGGAGAAAACGTTGAAAAGAACACCAGGAAAATAAGCAGCTGAGGCCTATCACCTCAGGGGCGCATTCCCGTAGTCAGTTATAACTGAAGGGGCTATTATTATGGTGTTCAAAGTTTAAGTATTGGTTCTTTGGTTCTTGCCAAGTTTTTAAAAATTATGGTAATGTTATACATAGTTGTAAAGGAGATTAAATGAGAATTTATAAAATTGGGACAAAACAAAACGAAAGCTTAGTTAAAATATACCATCACTGAAAACTGGCCTCCCATCATGAGTGCCTGGGAAAATTGGCCCAGAATACTGGACTCTCATCCTTAAATAGTTAAATATATTGTTTTATTGTTAGTCTAAAATGTTCCTATTTTTATTGCTCCCTGAACAGATCACTGTTGTGCATGACACTGAAAAACATTATCTAGCATTGTACCTGAATGGCCAGGCTATGTTTGCGTGTAATGATGGTGGGTTTCGATGTCCACATACGAACCACCATACCTCCAACAAGTACAGAAAATGTAACATTATCGGTAAGTACTTATGTTTGTTACTGGGACCAGAAAGAGGAGCAAAGAATAGTAACACTGTACCTTACCATGCATATCGTGCATGGAACTGGTTACCCCATCTCGTAAAAAACTTTTTAGCACAAATACTTTGACAAACTATGGATTATACAAATACTTACTGACTGTAGTTTACATTGAACTCATGTCTACACACTGGATTTGAAGACAGTGAAAATGAATTTGACAGTGTTGACAGAGAATTGCTTTGGAAACTGATGAGGTATTATTATGGAGTCCCCCAGAAGATCATTAACTTAATAAAGAGATCATACAAAGACATGACATGCAGAGTTCATCATGACGGACAACTTACAGAATTGTTTGAGATAGGAACTAGAGTGTGACAAAGATGCCTCTTGTCACCAGTTCTCTTCTTACTGGCCATAGATTGGGTAATGAAAACATTAACATCAGCCAACAGAAATGGAATTCAGGAGACTCTGACTAAACAGCTTGACAATCTTGATTTTGCAGATGACCATGATCTTCTGTCCCATAACTGTAACCATATGCAAGACAAAATGAAAATACTTGAAGAGAGGTCACAGCAAGTGGTCTTAAAATATACAGGGAAGAGACAGCGATAATTAGAATAAAGGCAGGAAACGATAACAAGATTACACTTAAAGATAACATCTCTACAAGTGTAGAATTTTGGGTTGTATTGTGGCAAAAAACCAAAGGGCTTGTATCAAGGGATGGAACTTTGTCTCGGAACAAAGGTGGTTGAAGTAACAGGAAGAGACATGGTCCGCAACCAGACGATACGTCAAGGCCTATAAACCCAACCCCTGCAGACCCAAGTAGAACAGTCCGAACTGAGATGGTTTGGCCATGTCTGCAGAATGGGAGAAGATCGGCTACCACGGCAAGCATGGGAAACGAAGAGCCAGGCATCCAGACCTCCAGGACGACCCAAAGTCCGCTGGGAGGACAACGTTAGACAATCTTTGAAGGACTGAGGACTAGAATGGAACCAAGCCAGGAGGAAGACAGCCGATAGAATAGTATGGCGCTCTCTCTTATAAACCTCTACACCTCACGGTAGAAGAGGAACGACTAAGTAAGTAAGTAGTAAAATAAAACATCTCTACAAGTGTAGAATCACACACATATCTAGGCAGCAATATAAACAATGTTGGAGGGACTCTCAGTGATATAAAAATAAAGATACAAAAGAGAAGAGGAGTTTTCATTGCATTAGGAAATATATGAAAATCTAAAGAAAAAAAGTTAACTTAAAAATAAGAATTCTCAACTCAAATCAGTCCTATTATATGGCTCTGAAACATGGAGAACAACAAACAAGAAGTTACAGACTTTCATAAATGGGTTGTTGCATAGAATAGGATTAAAATGTTATGACAAAACCACCAGTTATGACAAGAACCAGACAAGTGCCATTGAAATAAGAGATGAGAAGAAGATGCTGGTGATGGATTAGACACACATTCAGGACACTTGTAGACAGTATTACCAGGCAGTTCTTGTTCTGTAATCCCCAGGGTAAGAGAAGCAGAGATAGACCCAAAAACACGGAGAAGAGAAATAGAGACAGAAGTGAAAATGATGAGGGAGACATGGAAAGATCGTGACAGAAATAGAAATGCTGAGGGCTTGGGACAGGAGAACTTGACTTGAGTTTGTTGAAGCCATATGCTCCTTGGGGAGCTAAAGAATAATGATGATGATGAATTCATCAATACACAAAACCACCAACTATTGTGTAAATAGACAGCTTATAATTAAGCGACTGTGGTCAGGTTGAATAACAAGATTAATAGACGGAAACACGGAGGAGTTCAAGACAGCTTAATTATTACGCAACAAAACATATGAATGTTCCAACAAATAATGTCTTTGCCAGCAAACAAACATACATGATTAACTCTTTGATTCCATAATTATTTTCTGCCCTGTGCCGGGATTATTATTTGAAGAATTCTAAACGGGGAAGTGTATACCATCTTTTAGTGAAAATTTTATGTAAATCTTTTCTGTGAACATGTACATTTTATATATCAAACTGTAGGGAAATGGATTGAGAGTCATAATGTGTAGTGTGTATGTTAGTATTAACACAAGTGCATTTGGTTTACATAAAAACATATTGCATGCAAATTGAAAAATACTAAAAAGTTAACATAGTGTAAGTATTAAGGGGCCGCTGACAAACTGGTTAGGAAATATATATATATATATATATATATATATATATATATATATATATATATATATATATATATATATATATATATATATATATAACAAATAAAACGGTATTAAATCAGTTTTACAAATTAACGGTTCACAGGAAACAAGGGACTTTTTGGGTTTCGCCCTTCGTCAGCCACAGTTACAAACAGGCAACAAGGATAAGAAATATAGATTATATACTGCAATCACGTAATATATATTAACACAAATGAAGAGCAATAATAAAGCAAGGAAGGTACACAACCTAAAAGAATATATCAATACTAGAAATTCAACAATCAACGAAGATCAAAAGCAGAAAATGGAATTAAAAAACAAGAAGTCCTGCTATAAGACTGAAAGAATCAGGCAATCAATGAACGTTGGTCCCAATGGCGTCCAACAGCGATGAATAAAAGTGACATCATAAAAATACGGAAATAGTAACACAAAATTATATAAAAGAAAGATCATGAAAAAAAAAGCGATGGATGAAATAAAGAAGTCTGAAGTACAGGAAAGCCAATGAATAACAGAGTCAAGCAAAATGATGTTGGACATTAAGACCATTAGGAGAAAGACAACCCATTTTGAAAATGAGACAATTCTCTAGAGAAAATCGACTACGGTCATCGAAAAAACAGGAGCGTAAACTGGTTACCTGGATGTCAAAGGGACCGGAATGGTCTGGGCTATTGAAATGAAGGGCCACAGGTTTCTGTTCTCTGTGATAAATGTCATTTAAGTGCTCGCAAAATCTATCTGCCAAACGTCTGCCAGTTTCACCTCTTTTTCCCCTCGCACCACATGGTGCTCTACAAAACTACGTGACACCATTTTCACACACAACCACTAATCCTATTACTACAGATATGCTTAAAATCGAGCTGTAATAAATAAACCAGTCTTGCATTCTCACTTATCTATCCTATCTGATGCAAACATCACAATAATAAAGCTCCCTCTGGAGCACAGGTTTTATAAATGGCTCCATCATACAATACCGAACATATCATTCCGAATATATATCACATCATATATATAGATGTGTGTGTGTATATATGCCACAGGTAGCTAAGCTAATCAGGTGTAAAACTCTGAAAAGTTGTGTAATTGAACGCAGAAACTGGCCATCGAACACAAAAATAAATAAAAAACAGTAGGGTTTTATTGGAAATGAGAATATGGAGGAATGGGGTATTCATATACCACCTATGGACAGACAGAAAATGTTGTGCTATTGTAAAAGGTAAAGATAATCCCATAGCTGGAACTGCCATAGGGGAGTGAGGTGTTAGAGACTTCACTATACTACGTCCAGCTTTATGAGGTGTGATGACCAGCTCCCTTCCTTGCTGCCTTTGCGTCCCCTAACTCAATAGCAGAGCCAGGCACCCAATTACCACTGGGTAGACTGAAGCGTGACGCTACTGGATTTTGATTCCGGAACCATGTAACTTTGCAGTGAGAGACGAGATGTATTATACTTCTGTTTTCCTGGTATTCGTTTACAGTCGATCTTTGCCAGTTTTTTTTTTCTTCAAAAAATGACTAGAAATACAAGTCCGTATCACAGAATCCAAAATGCTCAGGGAAAGCAGTGTTTCAGAAATTTGATTTTTTCAGTTTAAAAAAATCGGCAAAAATAACCCAATGTTGCACAAAAGTCACTTGAAATGTGTTCGAAAATCGCGCAAAATTTTGATCTAATAAACGTTTGATTTTCGTAATATTTCGGTTTTCGAGTGTTTAGATTCTGGTATACGGAACTGTACTCTGTGAAGTATTTTTTTTTACATTAAAAAAAAACAAAGTGTGCTAGCTTCTTTTTAAAATTTATTTCTTATTTCCAGGACTGCTCGAGTTGAAAAAGGACGATGTCCTGGACATAAGAACAATGGAGCCAGATATGACTGTACGTGCAGAAAAGCTTCACATGTCATATTTCAGAGTCATACTGCTGAACAAAAGGAAGTGAACAGCAGAGATATACCTGTAGTATGAATTGTTCAAATCAAGTGAAACTTAATAAAATCTTTAAATTTAGTGACTTGAAAATTAGATTTAGTGAAGTAACGTGCGACTGTGCTCCATGCAGCTCCCGGGGGTCTTTGAAGAGACAAAGAAAGAATAGAACTACTACACATTCAGGCATGTCGTACAAGGCAATTAATATGAGGTTGTGCAACCTCATCATGTAAAACAAATTGCTGCGGAAACCACTAATTGCATGAGCTTGTGAATTTTTGGTGCTGACTTCCTGTGGGGAGACCAGTTGCAGCTCTCTGCTGCACAGGAAGCGCAAAGGAAATGATGATGATCATGTAACTGAATTATGAAACTGTGAAATGTTTGATGAATGAATATTGTGACAGAGTTTGACATTCCTAGGTCTTACAATTGGAAATGAGATGTGGATTGAATTAGCTAACATTGTTTGAAATATTGTTAAGTGGTTTGTGTATAAGGTCCATGTCCTTAAATCTGAAATGCTCGGAGGCAGCCATGTTTCAGAAATCTGATCTTTTTCATAGTAGCCCAAAAATCTGCGAAAGTAGCCCAAAATGTGTTTGAAAATTGGCCAAAATTAGCCACACAAAAAACAGTTTGATTTTCAGAATATTTAGGTTTTTAGGTGTTCTGATTCAAGGATAATTACCTGTAATAACGTTGCTTGAAACATTGTATGTGGTTTGTTTTTTAATACCATTGTTTGAAACATTGTTACGAGGCCTGTTTTTAACAAAATATCTTGTCACTCTTCATCATTTTCAGAGTTAACAAAAGATGCCTTTATTTTCATAATATCATAATTTTTTCTCTTATTATGATAAACAAAATTCATATTCTACCTTTCTATAATATGTGACAATGCTCAATTTCCTTAGCGGGAGCCATATTTGCTGCAACATGTGACTGGACATAAGGGAGTGTTTTTTTCTCTTAATTTTATAGTTTCATTTTCTCTACTTAATTCTCATTTTCTTTCCCTCCTGTCTCTTGTTTGTCTGTCCCTGACGAAGGCCTTGTGGCCGCAACATAGGTTTTTCTTGTCCTTTCTCTTTGTAAGACGTATTACTATTTGTGTGTTTTTGTAAATTTTTATTTTCTATCAATTTCATGTACAGGAATTAGAATGTTTTCTTAAGGATTTTAGAACAGAGAAGCAGATACATTAGAATATTTCCTTCCAATTTTTAAAACACACAAGTAAAGCAGGCACATTAGAATATTTAGTTCCAGATTTTAGAACACAGAGGAGAAGCAGATATGTTAGAATATTTTCTTCCATTTTTTAGAACATAAGAGAGAAGCAAACATATTAGAATATTTTTTCAATACTTTAGAACAC